>JAVTVY010055963.1:0-31807 GCA_036873755.1 Hanleya hanleyi | reverse complement strand
CCACCCGAAAGGAACGAAGAAGGGCAGAAAGGTTGACGTCGAGTGATGGGTTGACACCTGTGGTCAATTGAAGTACCCTGGAGATAGCGGACCGATAGCCGTCGACCGTGGCCGGAACAAGTTGCCTGTCATGGAACAGATGCAAAAGGAAGTCTGCTACCTGGTGAACAGTGGCAGAGGTTGGAACAATTCCGCGTCCAAAACACCAGGTAGCGAAGGACTTCCACTTGTTCTGGTACACCGCAGTCGTTGATGCTCTGGTGGACCGGACCATCCTTTCGGATGCTTCGACAGAAAATCCAGCCTCAACGAGCTGATGCTGGAGCACTTGAACGCGGTCAGTTGAAATAGACCGGGATTCGAGTGATACAGGCTGGATCTCGGCTGACGAAGCAGGTTCCACCAAAGCGGCAGCCGACGAGGTACGTCTATGAGAAGATCCATCAGGTCTGGAAACCAAGGGCGAGTGGGCCACCATGGAGCCACAAGGTAGACCACGCACGGCTGTGCTTGGATCTTCCGGAGGACTTGTGACAAGATTGCTGGCGGCGGGTAGGCGTACGCAATCATGTCGGATCAGTCCAAAGACAGGGCGTCGACTGCTAGGGCTGCTGGATCCGGAACGGGAGACACATAGGCCGGCAGTAGATGGTTCCAACGGGTGGCGAACAGATCTACGTTCGGCGTCTCCCATATCCGAGACATCTGGGCTAGGATGTCTTCGTGGAGCTGCCATTCGGTCGCTATTATCTGATTCGGTCTGGACAGTGCATCGGCTAAGACGTTCAGATGACCGGGAATGTGGCGAGCTCGCACAGAAATTCCGTTGTCCCAACACAGGCTGAAGAATTTCTGTGCTTGATCCAGCAGTTGGGGAGAGTGAGTCCCTCCCTGCTTGTTTATGTAGGCGAGGACTGTCGTGTTGTCCGTTGCTACTAACAAGCGTTGGTTCTCGAGGTCTGGAAGCAATCTCTGTATGGACAGGGTTACGGCCTGGAACTCCAATACATTGATATGTAGCTTCCTCTGGCTGTCGTTCCACAAGCCGGATATTGACCTCGAACCCAAATGTGCTCCCCATCCTTCCATCGATGCGTCCGTGAACAGTTGACGGGACGGCTGAAAGGCTAGGAAGGTGACACCTATCATCACGTTCTCCGGCTGCAGCCACCAGCGTAGGAGACGTTTGACATCCTCTGTCACAGGGACAGTAGGATTCAGGTGCCGTTTCGGCCAATGGTTGTTGAGGTGCATCATCAACGGCCGAAGCTGCAACCGACCTCGAGGTGTTACATCCTGAGCTGATGTTAACAGGCCGATAATTGCAGCGAACTGGAGAGCACGTCTGTGCGATGCTGACAGGAACGTCGGCACCGACGTCAGAATTTTCTTCCAGCGGTCTTCCGGAGGTTTCGCTAACGCTGAAAGGGTGTCGTAGGAAACTCCGAGAAAGACTCGAGACTGGGATGGTGTCAACTCCGATTTGCCCTCGTGAGGAAGATAGCCCAGAGCAACAAGGATCTCCCAAACGAAATTGGTGTCCTTGCGGAGTTCCTCCCTGCACTGATTCCATAGTAGGGAATCGTCGAGGTAGAAGTGGTACTTGAGACCTCTCGTGTGCAGGAATGACGCCACCGGGTTGAAAATTCTGGTGAAGACCCAAGGGGATGTGGATAGTCCGAAAGGGAGCACGCGTAACTGAAACTTCCGGTTGCCAACCAGGAAGCGCAGATACTTGTGATGAGCCCTGTAGATCGGAACATGCAGATATGCATCTTGGAGGTCGAGAGACGTCATCCAATCCCCTTGTAACAGAGCCGAACGAATAGACCGGAACGACTCCATCCGGAAATGAGGAGGCGGGGCCAAAAAGTCCTTGTTCAACCGACGCAGGTTTATAACCATACGCATTTCGGTGGTGTTCTTCTTGGGGACCAGAAACACCGGAGAATAAAAGCCCGGGGACAGATCGTTTGGCGGAAGTTCTATAGCTGCACCCTTCACTACCAACTTGTCCACGGACTTCTGAATCTCCATCAGGTGCTCCCGACGCACTGGAATTCGAGACGCCCTGGGTGACGTAGTCAACGGGGGAGTTGTGGCGAACTCCAGCCGATACCCATGACGTAGGGTGTTCAACACCCACGAATCCGCCTGGATTGCCTCCCAATTCCTCCAAAACCTTACAAGTCTCCCGCCTACCGGAAGCGCCGGATCTGGTGGAATTGGGAACAGCGGCAACGTGCGGTCTCGCCATGCAGAAAGCACATCTGCATGGCCCGTGTCCTCATTTCTTGGAAGCTCTGGCGGACTTCCCTTTTCCGCCACCACGTTTAGAGTGGCCGCTCCCCCCTCCCTTCGAACCTCCGCCGGATTTCGGAAAGGAGGGTCCATCTTTCTTGGCACCAGCCCCGGAAGAAGAACTTGAGGATGAAGCTTTCTTCGGGGCCGAGGAAGACGACGTCGCGGCCTCGGGGGCCGATCGCTTCCTCTGTTGTGGACCAAAGTAAGAATGTGTGGTCCTGGCAGCGGACATTTCATTCTGCAGCTCAGGTAGTACACCGGCAAACAGAAGTCCTGAGGCGGGGGACTGCTCCCTTAAGGTCGATCTCACACTGGCCGGGGTATACGTAGGCAGGGCCGAAAACAGTGCAAGACGCCTTAAGTGTACAAACATAGCGGACATGAAGACTGAGGATGCCATCAAGTCCGCGTCTGCACGCGCAGCTGCCGTCAGGAAGTCCTTCATCAGGTTGACGTCATCCACCGGAACAGATACGTAACCGGAAGGTGACGTTTGGGGTATGCGATTAAGAATCGTGCGAATGGCGTAAAGAAACCAATCGAGATGGGAAGTAATCGCTACCTCCTGTCTAGAAGTGTCCTCCAGTAGACACATCTGACGAATAGAAAGAGGAATGTCTTTCTTCGGCGGAGCAACTCCAAGAAACTGATCGAGTTCCGGTTCCTGGACTGCTGCTCGATCATGCCAAGGTGAGCCGTGTACTGAATACGACCGGAACACGGGTCGCTCCAGCGGGAAGACACCAGTAGATTTCTTAAAAAGAGATCTAGACTCCTGTTGTCGTTGCCTCTCATCTTGGGTCTTAGGAAGTGAGAAGGCGTCCCGCATGCGTTCAGCACATTCAAAAACAGCTCTAGAAGGCGGAAGTGACGTGCGATGTGACGGCTCTTGTCGGAGATCAGACATCGCAGTAACCCTTCTGGATTCTACAATTGGCGGAGGAGTCATATCCGGAAACAACTCATAAAGGCGAGCCAGTGTATCAGAGTAACTGGACGCAGCGAGGTCCGGATCAGCATCGAACAAGGAAGTCCGTTCTTCCGCTTCCGTCTCAGCGTTGTTCACTGTCCCGGGATTCACAGGGGTAAACCTGGGCACAAACGAGGGAGGTGTAGGTCTACTAGCCTGCGAGAGATCAAGTGGTAGCTGAGGATGGGAACCGGAAGTCGGCCTCCCTGATGATACGGGGCGAGGTTGATAGCCAGCCCACTCGGGCACCGGAAGTGGTGTAGGAGATGGTGGAGGAGGCATCAACATGTCACGCTGTAGGGCTGCGAAGTCAGCAGACAATCTATTAAACCTATCGAAGAGGCTGGCAGGAATAGATGTTGCTGGAGGACACTGCCTATCAGAAGGGGGAAGTAAGGCAGAACCGGAAGCAGCCGCATACTGGGACATCGCCGGCCTAGCTGGGTATCTAGGCAGATGTGGGTGAGCAACCCTCACTTGTCGTCTCGGTATAGGTGCATGATATGGCATAGCATATCTGACAGGCCTAGGAGAGGGAGAACGGAAGTGAGCACCCGATGTACCGGAAGTCGGATGTGTAGAAATACGTGCAGTAGGAAACACACGACGTGGTACATCAATAGGTCGGACTACAGAAGCCACAGAAGGGTATGAAGTAGGCCTATACACTACACTGCGTACAGGAAGCGGAGAGTACGGCGGTGCAGCATAGGGAGCCGATCTGCTATACATCGATGACGTAACCGGAAGTCTGTTCATCGATGACGTCACTCTCGTGTCATACATCGATGAATGACCCGGAACCCCATAACCAGATGGATAGGCAGGAACATCATACGCAGAGGCAGTCCTATAGTAGGATGAAGTAGCCGACATCGGAGCATGCGCAGAAACAGGAGCGGAAGTTCCGATGTGATACGATGATACCGGAAGGTAAGACGATACCGGAAGGTATGAAGTCGATGGTTGCATATAAGCATCCGAGAAACTCGGAGCTACCGTTGGCCGGAAGTCATAACTGGACACAGGCACACGTTGACGCTGGTCCGGTTGAGCAAGCTGCGGGGGAGCTGACAAAGGCTGCTGTAAAGGTGCCCTGGACAGCCTGGGAACATTCAGTAGGGAATGACCCGACGCAGGAAAACCGGAAACGGGTGTAATAATCACCGTAGACTGCACTGGGCGAGGTGATATTACGGACGCTGGAACAGCTGACATCTCCGTAGTTGGTATAGACGTAGACGAGCTGCGCCGAGATGAAGACAGATTCTCCGGAAGTGACGAGTCCTTGACCACGGAAGTCACAGTCTCCGGATTGACAATCCGAAACAGGGGACCCTCAGTCGGAAGTGACGTCATAGATGTCGGATCAAAGTTGGCCGTCAAGGTCAAGGACGCCCCGTGCAGTAACTTACCTACGGGACGTTCGCCATCTTGGCCCCTGAAACAGAATTTGTACATGGAGGAGGAGAAATACTGACTACATTCGGCAAATTACTAGATGGAGTTACACTCATATCCTGCGTAACGGACATATCAAGAGAGGCAGACTCGTCCGGCTCGTTCACAGGTGAGTGAGACGGAGAGCCGACCAAGCTCTCGGCACAATCGAAGCCGGGCGGGGGCAAAACTTCACTGGCATATGAACCGACAAGATATCTTTGGAATACATCGTCGGCCCATAGCTCGCATTCTGCACACTTGGCATATTGATCACACCAGATCCCTCTACACGGCGGACAAGCTGAATGCGGATCCGTCGTGGGTTTGGATCGTCCACATAGAACACAAAACACGGACGCCATCTTTATTCTGATTCGACAATACTCCCTGACGATTGTTTGAAGTCCAGGTAGGTCTCGAATCCAAAGGAATTTGGTAATATTCCTTCTTCTCTCTCAAGGTAATATCCCAGGAAATCTCCGTAGGTAATCCAAGGTTACGAGTAAGGAATATCGTGGTATTACAGATGTAGATCTTGAAACTTTTACGGGAGCACAATGGAACTACGTCTGACCGCTACGATTGTAGAGGAAAGAAGGAAGTGACGTGGTCAGACAGAGAGGATTCTGGGTACTCGCGCATGGGCATTGGGGCATTACAGGGACTATTTCTTTTGGTTCTGTGGTAAGGTTTTACAATGGGGCAATCGCGTAGGAACACGATAGCAATAAGGTATGTGAAGGTAAGTTTTACAGCGTAGGAAATAATGATTTTCACGGTAGAGGCTTTGATAATTACTTCAACTATCCTGTTAAAATTCAATCACTCCTAACTCGGTGGACAAATCAGTTATTCTTATAAATTTGACCACCCTCTAACATGTCTAAAATTTTAGGAAAAAACGTATAATTTTGCTATACAAATGCCCTTTTCAGATTGAAGCAAACCCCAAGCCGCCGCCCCCCCCCCCTCCCTCCATCAGCACCTTTCTCTTACACAGTGATCCCCCATCTTCATATCAACTTCTCCGTTCACATTTCGAATTAGTCTTGATAGATCGGATCACCAAAAGCATTCAAATCCGAGGTGTAAATTTCATCTACAATCCAGAGATGAGCCAATCAGAACATACCCATCGTCGACACTCAGTATTCACATCCTTCCTCCTAATATGGTGTTATGTCATGTATGTGTGGCCAGATACAAAAGACAGTCAATAAATAACCTGCTCATACAACAGATTTTGAAATCCAAATGGATTCGCGGTCAATGACATTACCTGTTTTCAATAAATAACCTGCTCATACAACAGATTTTGAAATCCAAATGGATTCGCGGTCAATGACATTACCTGTTTATGTAATTCTTTTGAACAGAGCATCATTATCAAGGGTAATTTGAAGTGTGAAGGGAGACTTGTGCATGGAGATGCCCAATTGCAGGCCTGTAGCCAAGGGGGGCTCGGGCGAACCTCCCTTTTTTAAAAAGAAAATAATTTTCCCATACAAATGCCCTTTTCAGATGGAAGTGAACCCTACTAAGTGCTATCAGTACATTGTATGTGCCCCTTTCTCTTATACGGCGAACGTCAATGTGCCCTTCTGACGCGAAAGCCAATCACCTCACAAGACCTCCTGGCTACGAGCCTGAATGGGCATACTTGACAACATCGTTTAGTTTAAACACTGCCTGTCGGTGAAATTTTATCCCTGATCAATCTCTCGTTTTTGTACACATCTTTTTCGACTGTTGTGGGGATTCTTGTCAGCATTACATGAACATTCCCAAAACAACTTGTTCAAGATCTGATATGGACAGGGCCTGATCTAGGCTGTTTTTGAGAAGAACATGTTCAAAGAAGAATTGTGTGAAAAAAAAACAAAAAAAACTAGAGCCTATGGGCTTTAATGAGATCTGGTAGCTGGGTTATTGGGGGATAGGTTTGTAATGAAATAAACGCACAATTATATATTTAATTTCAAGTTAGGCACAGGTGGCACCAGGCACGAATGTATGTGGCTAAAACGCAATCACAAGTTACATCCTGTGACAAGGTATATGAAGGGCCGTTCGCGCCATAAACGCATCCTTTAAACGTTTTAACTTCTTAAACGTTTAAAAATTGTAAAGCTTTAAAAAGTTTAAACGTTTAAACTTGAACCAACCAATCAGATGTTATGAACTGACATTTTCCTGTTAAAAAGCAAACGTTTCCAGTTGTAAATTCGCGACTTCAGACGCTTCCTGTCAAAAGAAAAATTCGGTCTTTTAAAGGTTTCCGGTTAAAAGGATAACGTTTCCGGTTGTGATCGTCCAATCAGAATTTTTATTTGGGCCGCGTGTATTCCACCATCTACACCAACACGTGCAAATCTCCACTGGCAAACGTTTCCGGTATGTAGTGTATTTTAACCAATGAAAACCGTTCTTACAAATTAGGTTTTGGAGAATATCTTTGGCACCATGAAATTTGCGCAGGATATGATGCACGGTGGGCATGAGGAATACAATATGCGCGAATATTTGTAAGGGTTATTTAGATTGGTTCAAACAGACAACGTTTTGCCAGTGGACACGTGTTGATGTTGATGTTTGAACATACGCGGCAGCAATAAAAAAATCTGACTGGACGATCACAACCGGTAACGATTTCCCTTAAACCGTTTAAAAGTCTCGAATATTACTACTGGAAACGTTTGCCTTTTTTTACAACAGCAAACGTTTGCTTTTGGACAGGAAAGGTCTTCCAAATGTCAATTCATGACATCTGATTGGCTGGTGCAAGTTAAACATTTAAATTTATTAAACGTTTGGATTTATGGCGCGAACGGCCCTTCTTAAAAGGTACCGACATAATGAAGTTGAACATACCAAATAAAGACAGTCCTAGGATAAAAGTAACTCCGAAAATGGAAGCCGAAATATAGAATATTATATCACAATGACTTCCATATTCGGAGTTACTTTTATCGTAGTTTATGTGAAATTGATCTGTGGGAACAATGAAAGATAGACCTATAATGAGGGAAGTTGCACACGTTACGCTAACCATGTGTTACCCAATTAATTTGCGTCCAATTGGACACTACAGTAGGTGCTCATCCAACCTTGAATTAACCAAAAAAGCTGAATTTTGTTCTTTATCTTGATACATAATTCCTCCAATAAGTCAGTTCGGGATTCCAGATGACCACCATGTTAATTTAACCAGCGTAAAGAAAGCAATATGATACCTTCTTTAACATGGTATTGTTGGTGTTACGTTGAAACTGCAAACTGACCTGTTGAGAATTCGATGGAAAAAGGGGCCAGTGGAATGAAGTCTAGGCCTAAATTAAGGTCAGTTTGTACAGAACATACATGTACCTAGGGGTAAATAGGAGAGATTACATGTATACCTAAGGGTAAATAGAGATTGATTTAGTGTTACGAGTGAGAAGGGCTGGACATCAAGGTTGATGATGGTTATGTCACAAGTTAGGATAAGACAAGACATGTATTACACTTTCTGGATATCCCACAGGTTGACTGGTGGAGTACAAGATAGGAAAAGATTATAAGATATGTTACAGCTTGCTCTTGTGAGAAAAGCAAACAGTGGCCTGCAAAGGTGATAATGATACAATGGTGGCCAGGTTGGCTGCTATGGTAGAGCATCTCTCACATATACACCTAACCAGCTAAACTGTATAATTTTCTCAGCAGAGTCCAAGCTTTGGTAAAGTGACGATACCAGTCTACCACACTTTAGAGCGTATTAATCTCATATTTTGTGGGAAAACAATGAACAGAGTAATATTTAATGCAGATAAGGGATCAAATATATGCCAAGTGACTATTAGTGACTAAATATAGACATACAAAAGCTTTTCAACCACTAAGGATCCCCAAAACTCATCTCTGTGGAACTACTTTCATGCAGCGTAAGGCTATCCCGTGAGTCGGTTTGCACTTTTGTCCATTTCCCTACAGCATTCTAAAGAGCCTCTGGCTAACGCCAGATCTCAAAAAATATATTTTACACATTTACATGATTTACCCAACAGGTCATAGCCAGGATGGTTTGCCTTCAACTCAGAAGAGCACATTGATGGGATTCGCTGTATGAGACAGCGTTTCTTGTCCGCTGGAATCTAATTCTTTTGGGCAGATTCAATTCAGTCCGTTTCCGTGCACGATACCACTTTTTGAAAACATGTAACCAAGCATAAATTTGGAACGTTTCTCACGCGCGCAGTGTTCCGTCGTTTGGATTTCACTGATGTTGGTCGTCTAAGGTAAGATTTGTCTTTATTTCGCAAAGATTTTCTGAAGTTAATGTCGTAGAATATTTGTAAGATGTTTATCTAGCCACAGCAGAGCTAAAATCCGGACGAACTCCGAGAAAATCGAGTCCACAGCGCCCCCATAAAATATGTGGGGAATTTGCACCGTTGTTCGCTAATGGGCCGAGTTGAACGGAGTAAGCCCATGCGAGCGACGTTCATGATTGAACTACCAAACCCCCTTGGCTACAGGCATGCTCATGGCACCCAAACACATAACAGGTTCAAAACCCTCTTGAATCAGGCCCTGTTGTTGAATGGTTGCAGTGGGTAATATGCCAGAAGGCACATAGCATATTATACACTGTTCTGCAGGCTAGGAAAAACCCTCATAAAATATATGTTGTAAGGATATTTTAGATAAGTAGCATTATAAATAACCTGTGCCAGCAGTATCACCAGGACAACTGCTGGACGCCGAGTATCTCCTCACTGGACCTTGCGACTGTTGCGGCAAACTGGTAACATCCCTCTGCTTTCTCTCGGACATCTTAGACAACTGGTTTCAGGACTGGTTTCAAGGGAGAGTAGATCTCCACCCTTTTGTTTATTGACACAGTCACTGCTCACTGGATGTTTTCAAATCATCTTCAAAAGCTGAAATAACAGAAAGCATTGACATGATAGACATGAAGAAAATGATTTTCAATGCTAGGCCATCACTGTCTACAATCTACCATATCCTCTTGTATCTCTTACTCCACTGTTTCATCGGTTAGATTTTATCATTTCCTGATTATCCCAAATCTACTCTCCCGAATCAAATTGGGCCAAAATTAAAAAGTTTTTTGTTTGGGGTAACATAACCTTGCTACAAACCATGGGTTGGTAGGTCGATTTTTATTTTTATTTTATTTTATTTTTTTAAATTTTCTGATCACATATTTGATGCTTCGCGATCAGTAGCGACAGATCAGCCTTCCATTTTGACAGGGTTGATTGTATGCTTTAACCTTAAATCATTCCCGAAAAATGAGAGGCCTGACAGATGAGCCAAACAGGGGGAAAAATACCATTCCTGCTTTACAAATATGTAATTTCCTGATTTTCATATATAATTTCAATATTTATATAAGTTTCAAAAGGAACTCTCTCTGAGGAATAGCGAAGAAGAAAAAAAAAATACAATAAAAAGTTTTGGGTAGCTCTGGGCCTTTTTGGTGGGTAGGTAGACTTAACCCAAACAAAAAACATTTTAATTTTCGCCTTACAACCTTACAGCCACATACTCCGATTGTCCCTCCCATCTAGATTTCCTAATCATCTCCCTCACATCGGGATTTATTCCATCGATCTCCTCATATATCTAGTTTTTTTTATTATCCCTTCACATCCATAATCATGGCATCAGACCTCCTACGTCAGATATATACACTGATTGCATTGCGGTTAAATAAGCAGTGCGCAGCTTTTGTCTAGATGGCTGTTGTCCAATCAGCATTGTCAGTGGTGTGGAGTGGGCTCAGAATCACAGCTAAACAGGACGTTGTATGGTAAATAGTGGGTCAAATTGTTAAGCATCTAACTTCATTCTTTCACAAAATACACTGAATAAATTTTCTGTCTCTCATCCGCAAATGAGAAATCACGAGAAAGACTGATCGCACTTGCGTGGCTCACTTTTCAGTCCAATGCAGTCATTGTGTGTTACACCAACAGTTGACGAAGTTAAAAACTCTGACAATGTGAGAATACAACAAGATTTCTTAATCCTCTCTCATCTACATCTACTGATTTTCCCCTTCCATCTAGATCTATTATTTTGCCCCCCACATCTAGATCTACCAATACTGAAAGTTCTCTCATGTCTAGATCTACTGATTCTCCCCTCACATCTTTATCTACTGGTTGTCCCCTTACATCTAGATATACTGATTGTTCCTTCACATCTAGATATACGGATTCTCCCCTCATGCCTAGATCTACTGATTCTCCCCTCACATCTTTATCTACTGATTTTTCCCTTACATCTAGATATTCTGATTGTTCCCTCACATCTAGATCTACTGATTGTCTCCACCCATCTAGATCTATCGATTGCCCCCCTCAGGTCGAGTAGATCTACTGATTGTCCTTTCAAATCTAGATCTACTGATTGCCCCCTCAAACCTAGATCTACTGTGTCCCCTCACATCTAGATCTACTGCACTTCTGTTATTATTGTGATGTTCTTCATTATTATTTTTGTGCACTGCCTTATCGAAGGCGTTTGGTACAAATAAAATTGAATTGAATTGATTATCCCCTCACATCTAGATCTACTGATTGTTCCCTCACATCTAGATCTACTGATTTTCTCATCTGAATCTACTGATTGTTCTCTCAAATCTAGATCTACTGATTGTCCCCTCACATCTAGATCTATTGATTGTCCCCTCATCTAGATTCACTGATTGTTCTCTCAAATCTAGATCTACTGATTGTCCCCTCCCATCTAGATCTACAGATTGTCCCCTTACAATCTAGATCTACTCTGTACTACGCTAATAATGCTTATTATTACCTGATGGACTTATAGTGCTGCAGCACTTCTGTTATTATTGTCATGTTCTTCATTATTATTTTTGTGCACTGCCTTATCAAAGGCGTTTGGTACAAATAAAATTGAATTGAATTGATTATCCCCTCACATCTAGATCTACTGATTGTTCCCTCACATCTAGATCTACTGATTTTCTCCCTCACATCTAGGCCTAGATCTACTGATTGTCCCCCTAGCATCCAGATCTACTGATTGTCCCCACTAGCGATTTAGAGTGTTGGTCCGTCGACTGCAGCATTGACGGTAGTCCGACACGCAACCCTACAAGATATTTTATAATACTGATTTCTATTGAATGTAGGCTACATTCAATAGAAATCAGTATTATAGCGAGCGGAGCGCGGCCGCGAAGCGGCCGCTTGCGAAGCAAGCTCTATAGGTATTGCGTAGACGTGCATATATGAAACAAAACATAGCAAAATTTAATGAAAACAAAGCAAATAACAACAACAACCGATATCCCTTGAGGTTGCCCTCCACAGTTTCGTAGTAATGGCCCCTCTCTAATTTCATAATACGATAGACTGCCCTTGTTCTGCTACATCATAATTCTTCTTGTCTCCTTAATAGCTTATATCTATAATGCCATCCTATTCAGCATTATCAACGCTGCAAACGAGTACGTACAAATCGAAGGCTGGCTTCGTCTACACGCTGATCGGGATCATGGAGTAAAGTTTGTCCTGCCTCAGTTATGCCCCTTGGGTGTGCCTAAAAATCGGGACTCATTTACGGGAAGAAAATCTGACAAAAAACGGTTAGGTTGACACCCACTTTTGTTTGCCTTTTTAAGTTGAGACCGGACCAGGGAACGTGTGTAAGAAGTTTAATTAAAATCGCTCTTACAGATTTTTCTGGAAATTGAGCCGAATTTGACCATTTTTCGACATTTTTAAGGGGTTTTCTAGGAAAAATGAAGCAAGCATGGAGAAGAATGTTCGAGTTTAAATTTTCTATAACATAGCAGTGGTATATCTTAAAATAATAGTTTCATCGTGCTCTTTCAGAAAATATATACATATAAGTGATTTGGGTTGAAGGTTTTACGACAACTGGTGGCCGAAAAACGGACCCATAGTCTATTCCATGCCGAATGAAAGAATCTCTGGAGTGCACCCTTAAGGCATAATAGTGGAGTCTATGCATTATCTTAATGTAGACTCCGTTACGGAGCGGAAATGTGTCATTACGCCAGATTGTTTAATTTTGACTGCCTAGTTACACCTGAAACGCTATTTTCGGAAGCAGGTGGAAAGAAGACCAGGAGTTCGATTAAAATAATCCACAGTGTGTCCATTAGTATACTATTGAGGTTATTGCATACTGTATTCCATACAGGAGTTATCTCCCCCTGGAATGAGATTTCGGTAGATATTATGGCAGAACTAGGTCATATCAAAATGATATCAATTTGCCAGTGTAAATTTTCTTTACAAGAGAACCCATTTACAGTCCATAAAGGATGGAATAGATGTATATTATTATGGTTTTACGAATTATTTTTCAAGTTTCTGAAGTATTTCCCATGTTTCTGGGAGGAAATTCAGTGGAAAATTACCAATAATTTGACTTGGTTCCATCTCTTATTTGCATTTTCCCGTGTTTCTGCTATCATTGGAAAGCGGAAAAGCAACCACGGCCTTCATATTGCCGAATGGATGCACATTATTAAGAAGAAATAGGTTAATTTTGAGTTTTGTTCTCGAAAATCCTGCTAGAATTGGCAAAAGTGATCAAAACAAAGATGGGGTAGGGGGAAAGTTATCGGTCGGATTTCCCACAATAATATGTATAACTGGCAAGTGTTGTATACCGCCATACTCGCAAACACTCTGAGATTACGATAAATGTGAATAATTAATTTCGTAAGAAACATCCTGCCCCTTTAAGGCATAATAGTGGAGTCTATGCATTATCTTAATGTAGACTCCGTTACGGAGCGGAAATGTGTCATTACGCCAGATTGTTTAATTTTGACTGCCTAGTTACACCTGAAACGCTATTTTCGGAAGCAGGTGGAAAGAAGACCAGGAGTTCGATTAAAATAATCCACAGTGTGTCCATTAGTATACTATTGAGGTTATTGCATACTGTATTCCATACAGGAGTTATCTCCCCCTGGAATGAGATTTCGGTAGATATTATGGCAGAACTAGGTCATATCAAAATGATATCAATTTGCCAGTGTAAATTTTCTTTACAAGAGAACCCATTTACAGTCCATAAAGGATGGATTAGATGTATATTATTATGGTTTTACGAATTATTTTTCAAGTTTCTGAAGTATTTCCCATGTTTCTGGGAGGAAATTCAGTGGAAAATTACCAATAATTTGACTTGGTTCCATCTCTTATTTGCATTTTCCCGTGTTTCTGCTATCATTGGAAAGCGGAAAAGCAACCACGGCCTTCATATTGCCGAATGGATGCACATTATTAAGAAGAAATAGGTTAATTTTGAGTTTTGTTCTTGAAAATCCTGCTAGAATTGGCAAAAGTGATCAAAACAAAGATGGGGTAGGGGGAAAGTTATCGGTCGGATTTCCCACAATAATATGTATAACTGGCAAGTGTTGTATACCGCCATACTCGCAAACACTCTGAGATTACGATAAATGTGAATAATTAATTTCGTAAAAAACATCCTGCCCCTTAAGGTTGCCCTCCACAGTTTCGTAGTAATGGCCCCTCTCTAATTTCATAATACGATAGACTGCCCTTGTTCTGCTACATCATAATTCTTCTTGTCTCCTTAATAGCTTATATCTATAATGCCATCCTATTCAGCATTATCAACGCTGCAAACGAATACGTACAAATCGAGGGCTGGCTTCGTCTACACGCTGATCGGGATCATGGAGTAAAGTTTGTCCTGCCACAGTTATGCCCCTTGGGTGTGCCTAAAAATCGGGACTCATTTACGGGAAGAAAATCTGACAAAAAACGGTTAGGTTGACACCCACTTTTGTTTGCCTTTTTAAGTTGAGACCGGACCAGGGAACGTGTGTAAGAAGTTTAATTAAAATCGCTCTTACAGATTTTTCTGGAAATTGAGCCGAATTTGACCATTTTTCGACATTTTTAAGGGGTTTTCTAGGAAAAATGAAGCAAGCATGGAGAAGAATGTTCGAGTTTAAATTTTCTATAACATAGCAGTGGTATATCTTAAAATAATAGTTTCATCGTGCTCTTTCAGAAAATATATACATATAAGTGATTTGGGTTGAAGGTTTTACGACAACTGGTGGCCGAAAAACGGACCCATAGTCTATTCCATGCCGAATGAAAGAATCTCTGGAGTGCACCCTGAACGAAGAAACGGTGATTTCCGTTTCCGCCACCCATGGAGAAATTGCATGCCGGGACAAATTACTCGTGATGAAGACTTAAAAGAAGAAAACATAGCCTAGCTGGCATGTCATTTTTCGAAAGGATTTCAATTTATTTATAATTTTACACAGATGAAAGTAACTGCAGACTAAAAATGATTCGTTATGTGGCTTTCGTCCATGTCGAAGATGTCCGATGCAAAACGCAGACCACGTGACCAAGAGTTCCATCAAAAACGTTTCGCACTGAAGGTAGTCCACTGAAGGCGGCACTGAAAACGGTGTACATCTTTCGTCAAATTTAGTTCTATGGGAGGCAAAACCTGCATAAAATTCATATCTATGGAAAGCTTATTTATTGCGTTTTTTAGATCTGAAGTATCGTGTAAATATGACAAGGCATTTGTTAGAAAATAAACATTTACGACGCAGTCGTGGTTGTAAAATGAAGACATGTAAAATCTTTTCTAAAACATACATGGGAGGTAACTCCGCTAGAACCGCTTGATCTCGCCGACGACGCGTGAGGGTCCTACTGTTTACCGTCCAGGCATAGCCATACGCCCAGTCAAGTTCAGTAGCGTAAAACTCGCGTCCACTCATGTTCAGTAGAAAAGAGATAACCGCACAGGCACGCATTCAGTCACCAGTGACGTCCAGTAGCAAATGTCATGTCCAGTGGAGATAACTGAAAATTGTGATTTTGCGATTTAAGTTTAAAATTCGATTTTGAATTAAAACTGAGTTCGTAACCTATTTATTTTGTTATGATCATTCTGACTTGGTTGTTAATTTTAATTACGAATTGGAATTTCAGTTTTTTGAATGAAATTTCAGTTTACATTGAATTTGATCAAGATTAAAGTAAAATTATTTTTAAATACTTGAATTTAAATTTGAATATAATTTTAACTCGAAATTAAAATTTAATAGTCGGAAAAAAGTTTGAAGAAAACATTTCATATGGAATGAAGTCCAGAACTAATGTTTTGAGTTCAGCTCAATCAGTTCCTAATCTGAAGCTAGAGTATGTTTCAATTTAAACTTTCAAAGTTTACATTCAAAATTAATAATGAACTTTTCGAAAATTCCTGAAACTTCAGTATGTTTTATAAGCTAGACATCCTCCGATAATACCGGTACCTAAAAATTTCACACCAGAGATAGGCCTACATATTTTTTTTAAATTTAATCATGGCAATTTATTTGTATTTCCACATTTTAATGACATGGGAACCGTACCTCAGTTGCAGATGAGGGGGAGGGGGAAGCCCTCCCCCCCCTCTATATATTTTTGCTATCCCTAAGGCCAGAGTGCTGAAAATTACCACACTATATCTGTGGGTCAAGCTCTACTAGAAAATGTGAAAACAAAACAAAGAAACAAAAAAGATGGCCTTCTCCTATATTGTAACTTGTTTCATCAGATTAATATTTTATTTTCTGGAAACCATGAAGAATTTCGATTAACATTATACAAGCGGGGCGCGGCCGCGAAGAGGCCGCTTGCGAAGCAAGCTCTATAGGTATTGTGTAGACATGCGAATATGGGACAAAACATAGGCAAAATTTAATGAAAACCCAGCAAAAACAACAAAAATGCAGAACTAATTTTTGAGTTCGCCTCAATGTAAAATCAGTTCAAAGGTGTCCCTAACCTGAAGCTAGGGAGAGTATGTTCCAATTTAAACCTTCAAAGTTTACATTCAAAATTATAATGAACTTTTCGAAAATTCCTGAAACTTCAGTATGTTTTATAAGCTAGACATCCTCCGATAATACCTAAAAATTTCACACCCGAGATAGGCCTACATATTTTTTTAAATTTATTTAAATGGCAATTTATTTTTATTTCCACATTTTAATGACATGGGAACCGTACCCTAGTTGCAGACGAGGGGGAGGGGGAAGCTCCCCCCCCCCCTCTATATATTTTTGCTATCCCTAAGGCTAGAGTCCTGAAAATTACCACAATATATCTGTGGGCCAAGCTTTACTAGAAAATGTGAAAACAAAACAAAGAAAAAAACAAGGTGGCCACAATGATGACGTCACAGTGACGTCATTTTCAAAACATATTTTTAGACGATTTTGCGGTCATGTTACCCTCCCAATGCCATTCCCCATTATAGACACAAATGAATTTTAAATATCAATACCCAATATGATTAATTATCGTTTTCATGTCTTGTTTATCTATAATTTTATAGATTATAATCATAGCCATTACAAGGTTGTTTCTGGCATTATAGTATAATAGCTCTCTTCCATTAATATTTTAGCATTCAAAATTATTCATTAAAGTATGTAATTATAATCATTTTACATGTATCAATTCCTTAAATTAATTAAAAATGTAAAAAGAACAATATCTCAATGTTGAGAACAGCTACAATATGAAATGATTTAGTCGATTGGCTTTACAGTTGCACATTGAACTATTTTAACATATCTGGTAAATCTATTGGCTGTAAATGTTTGTAACTATTGTTTCCATTTGGCAGATAAATAGTAGTAGTTTCGTCTTTGTATACAGATCTGTCTATTAATCAAGATATATTCACTTCAGTCTCAACTTTTGAACAAGGACATTTAGTTTGGTTAAGTGGAACCTACTTCCCCAAGGTTTTATATACTGTGTGTA
The DNA here is from genome assembly GCA_036873755.1 of Hanleya hanleyi. Taxonomy (NCBI): domain Eukaryota; kingdom Metazoa; phylum Mollusca; class Polyplacophora; order Lepidopleurida; family Hanleyidae; genus Hanleya; species Hanleya hanleyi. Next base: position 14,251 of record JAVTVY010055963.1, on the reverse strand, counting down.
CAATCAAATTAGAATTGAACAGAATTCCTTCAGTAATATAATTGTGACAGTATATATGTGACATAGATTTTATGTGTGATAATTAGAGGAACAGGATTATTCTTATTAATAGGACTTTAAAATAAAGCTGCCTTATGACAGAATATAACATCATGGCCACCTGGAACAGTGACAGGAAATCATAGCTAGGACCAGATAGAATTTGGACAATTAAATATTTGATCCAATGTAATTAAAATTCAATCCTATCTGCTCTCCAATTTGGATATGTCGCCTACATAGTGACATATACGATTGGGGAGCATTGCTAGGAGTAGGATATAAATCATGTCATATTTATGATCCAGGCTATGTCGACAAATTCTAGACAACAACAATACCACATGGATTTTAATGCTGTAAAGTTCTACAGGAACTGACTTTCAAACAAGCCATCGGTTTTGATGTAAGCATGTGCATGAAATATGTGTTCAGTGTAAAATACTATACAAAACGTGGACTCTATCTGCCCATATCTGTTTCATGGGCAGATCAGATCAATGGAACCATTAAAAGTACAATATTAGTACTTTAGATTTCATCCATTTCAAATATTAGCTCTGTGCAAGTCCCTGTAACTGTGTTAATTTAGAGGTGGTGAAAAACTTGATATGAATAGGCAAAGCCAGAAACGAGAGGAAGAAGTATTTCTCCGCTCGCTTCTAGGCTTTGCCTATTCATATTAAAATATATTGTAGGGGCTGCGTATCGGACTACATTGACGGTACTGCATGTGCACATGAATTGTGAAATTTATCAAATGAAAACTAAATTGAATTTGTGTTCACTGAAATTGAACAGTTTCTACTTCTTACTCTTTGTGCTTAGGTTTTCTTTGAAATAATTTAATCTGTGATAACCAGACATCAGTCTTGAACACGTTGAAAGGCTGTCAGTGACAAATATTTCTGACAACCCGTGGTCTGTCATCTGCTCGGCAAATCGATTTACGGAAGTTCATGATGATGTTGTTGGTCATATTCATCCGCGAGCACTTCTTAGTGAGATGGTTCATGAAACTCAATTTTTTATTATACAAAACAATGCTATTTCAATGACAATTTAAGAAGGAAAACTCAATGGTAGTTAATGTTCGGCGTATCAATTTGTGTGAAATGAAAATATAAACATGAACTGGCTTAAAAATTGCAAAGACTATTTATTCTAATCACGCGTAATAACTTCCCGGAAGTGAGGTCATGGTAAAAAGTCCTTGCCATTTTGGATTAATCAATACGAAAAGACACAGGGAAAAGACAGATTGCTGACGGTTTTGGGCTCGTTCTTTGCAAATAATCATCATGGATGAAGAGTATGATGTCATTGTTTTAGGCACTGGCCTAAAGGTATGATGTTTGGTATTGTAAATCAAGCGCATCTGTTAAGTTTGCTCGTCTCGCGGTGCCAGACTTTTGCGCTGCGATTGATCTCGTGAGCCGGGGCGCCGCCTCACTCGCAGCCCACCCGCATCCGGCCACATAATCCCGAATGATTATTCCATTTCCTCATTTTAATATCTGATCCAATTATGGAGCTAGGACTGTTCATGTGAATTGTTTATCTGGCTTTACAATTGTACATGAAACTTTAGTGCGATAACTTATTATAATTGAATAGAATTTTCACATTACATTCGAGTATAGTCTTTATTATAGCACCATGTGATTTTTTCTTGTAGCATCAGTGAAAAATACCCATCGAGTTAAGAGTGGATTTACAGATAAACGACAACAACAATCTTTCAATTTCGAACAAATCAAAGGAAAGTCAATTTATTTATGTATTAAATAAATGAATCATGTTTTAAATGCACACATTTTTGTAGTCTGGTTCATTAGCAAAATACTAGCTTCTAGCAGTGGTTACATCAATATTTTCAAGAACTTTATTTAAAGTTGATTTCACAGTAAAAAAATACAGGTGCGTCACTAGGATTTCAAAAGGGGGGGTGCGAATGTCATTATAGACACAAATGAATTTTAAATATCAATACCCAATATGATTAATTATCGTTTTCATGTCTTGTTTATCTATAATTTTATAGATTATAATCATAGCCATTACAAGGTTGTTTCTGGCATTATAGTATAATAGCTCTCTTCCATTAATATTTTAGCATTCAAAATTATTCATTAAAGTATGTAATTATAATCATTTTACATGTATCAATTCCTTAAATTAATTAAAAATGTAAAAAGAACAATATCTCAATGTTGAGAACAGCTACAATATGAAATGATTTAGTCGATTGGCTTTACAGTTGCACATTGAACTATTTTAACATATCTGGTAAATCTATTGGCTGTAAATGTTTGTAACTATTGTTTCCATTTGGCAGATAAATAGTAGTAGTTTCGTCTTTGTATACAGATCTGTCTATTAATCAAGATATATTCACTTCAGTCTCAACTTTTGAACAAGGACATTTAGTTTGGTTAAGTGGAACCTACTTCCCCAAGGTTTTATATACTGTGTGTACAATCAAATTAGAATTGAACAGAATTCCTTCAGTAATATAATTGTGACAGTATATATGTGACATAGATTTTATGTGTGATAATTAGAGGAACAGGATTATTCTTATTAATAGGACTTTAAAATAAAGCTGCCTTATGACAGAATATAACATCATGGCCACCTGGAACAGTGACAGGAAATCATAGCTAGGACCAGATAGAATTTGGACAATTAAATATTTGATCCAATGTAATTAAAATTCAATCCTATCTGCTCTGCAATTTGGATATGTCGCCTACATAGTGACATATACGATTGGGGAGCATTGCTAGGAGTAGGATATAAATCATGTCATATTTATGATCCAGGCTATGTCGACAAATTCTAGACAACAACAATACCACATGGATTTTAATGCTGTAAAGTTCTACAGGAACTGACTTTCAAACAAGCCATCGGTTTTGATGTAAGCATGTGCATGAAATATGTGTTCAGTGTAAAATACTATACAAAACGTGGACTCTATCTGCCCATATCTGTTTCATGGGCAGATCAGATCAATGGAACCATTAAAAGTACAATATTAGTACTTTAGATTTCATCCATTTCAAATATTAGCTCTGTGCAAGTCCCTGTAACTGTGTTAATTTAGAGGTGGTGAAAAACTTGATATGAATAGGCAAAGCCAGAAACGAGAGGAAGAAGTATTTCTCCGCTCGCTTCTAGGCTTTGCCTATTCATATTAAAATATATTGTAGGGGCTGCGTATCGGACTACATTGACGGTACTGCATGTGCACATGAATTGTGAAATTTATCAAATGAAAACTAAATTGAATTTGTGTTCACTGAAATTGAACAGTTTCTACTTCTTACTCTTTGTGCTTAGGTTTTCTTTGAAATAATTTAATCTGTGATAACCAGACATCAGTCTTGAACACGTTGAAAGGCTGTCAGTGACAAATATTTCTGACAACCCGTGGTCTGTCATCTGCTCGGCAAATCGATTTACGGAAGTTCATGATGATGTTGTTGGTCATATTCATCCGCGAGCACTTCTTAGTGAGATGGTTCATGAAACTCAATTTTTTATTATACAAAACAATGCTATTTCAATGACAATTTAAGAAGGAAAACTCAATGGTAGTTAATGTTCGGCGTATCAATTTGTGTGAAATGAAAATATAAACATGAACTGGCTTAAAAATTGCAAAGACTATTTATTCTAATCACGCGTAATAACTTCCCGGAAGTGAGGTCATGGTAAAAAGTCCTTGCCATTTTGGATTAATCAATACGAAAAGACACAGGGAAAAGACAGATTGCTGACGGTTTTGGGCTCGTTCTTTGCAAATAATCATCATGGATGAAGAGTATGATGTCATTGTTTTAGGCACTGGCCTAAAGGTATGATGTTTGGTATTGTAAATCAAGCGCATCTGTTAAGTTTGCTCGTCTCGCGGTGCCAGACTTTTGCGCTGCGATTGATCTCGTGAGCCGGGGCGCCGCCTCACTCGCAGCCCACCCGCATCCGGCCACATAATCCCGAATGATTATTCCATTTCCTCATTTTAATATCTGATCCAATTATGGAGCTAGGACTGTTCATGTGAATTGTTTATCTGGCTTTACAATTGTACATGAAACTTTAGTGCGATAACTTATTATAATTGAATAGAATTTTCACATTACATTCGAGTATAGTCTTTATTATAGCACCATGTGATTTTTTCTTGTAGCATCAGTGAAAAATACCCATCGAGTTAAGAGTGGATTTACAGATAAACGACAACAACAATCTTTCAATTTCGAACAAATCAAAGGAAAGTCAATTTATTTATGTATTAAATAAATGAATCATGTTTTAAATGCACACATTTTTGTAGTCTGGTTCATTAGCAAAATACTAGCTTCTAGCAGTGGTTACATCAATATTTTCAAGAACTTTATTTAAAGTTGATTTCACAGTAAAAAAATACAGGTGCGTCACTAGGATTTCAAAAGGGGGGGTGCGAATGTTTTCAATTTTCAAGGGCGAATCTAGCGAAAGTTCATAGGAGACTCGACTATCTCTGTCCAATAGGTGAGGTTCCAGGGGCCGCCAAGGCCCCGGAAGCTCCGGGGTCCTAGATCGATGGAGATGCGTTCTAAGCGTTTTCCCGGATATAAATCTAACCATAATGTATGCAAATTTATGGTTCTATTTTCACGTTTGTTTCGCATTTATAAGCACACATCGATGTTGAAAAAAATTACACATATGCCTGAATCCATTTTACTTTCTAGTTATATTTAATACATACAAAACGATGACCTTTATGCCATGGAACATTAGAAACCAATACTGCCAGACCAACAGGTGAGTGTCCAGCGGGCGCCTAGGCCCCGGAAGCTCCGGTGTTCCAGTTTGCCGGACTTGTCTCCCACCTCCGTAGATCCATTCTTGATTTTCCATTTCTCACCATCCCAGGAATGCGCGCTAAGGCCCCCGCCGGAAAATTTTAATTTTTTACGCTTTATTCCCTGCATTTTAGTGTATTTTAATGCTAAACTGGGGTTTGATAACTTACTTAATTTTTGTATTTTCAATATACGGGCAAAAAGGGGGGGGGGGGGTGTGTTCGCACCATGGGTAGCGACACCCTTGAAATAGCTCACAGATGACCTACCTATTATTACCAACATAAAAGAAACACACTAATTTTTTATAACAGTTTCCACAATAAAACTACTGTACACAGACCTATTTACAAACAGTCTGACAAACTATCTGCAAATATCTACATTACACACACACACATGCAGACAGAACACATAATATATATCACAGTTAGAGTAAACTTTAGATAAAACACTATCTTCTCAAATCTAAAAAATTTGAAACTGTATTACGTGAAGGTGATCGTTTCCTGCCAATGAGGGGAGAGATGGGGGATTTCCCCGGTTAGTGTTTCAGAGACTCCAGACCTATCAAGTCTCATGTGATAAGAGTTATAAGATGTTTATTAAGTCAATCATGGCGCCCAGAAGGACGAACAATCACAAGAACAAGAATCAATGCATTACAAACAAATTCACAAATGATTCACAATTAATTCATTGATCGATTAGCGCCCCCCATTTACATGCTTTCCGTGAGACTCCCGCATTGGGCTTCAATTTTGCGCTCTCACGCAGCCACCTATAAATCTCATGCATTCACCACTTCAATGAAATTTTTTTGTAAAACACGAGTCTTTTGCTCAAACTTGTCAGTGTCCGACACACATGGTGCACAGGAATGTCCTATGGGAATCACTGTCGTCAGACTTGCGTCGTCATAGGATACGCATGACGCTATAACTTCCAATATCAGGGCCATATCTAGAGTTTATTTGGGGACACCCTTTTTGGGACACATTTGTATGTATTTGGGCACATTTGTATGTAAAAAGCATTAAAATTGGCTGTAAAGTTTGGGCCCCCATACCCATTAACAGGTATCAAAATGACTGGATACGGCCCTGAATATTTTAACGATGCTCGAAGATGATATAATCTCAGGTGGGTGGTTAAATTATTTTGATCACATATACATCATGTATAAGGCCTATATGCAATATATTTGGTGACAAATATCATATAGGCCTTCCAAAAATACAAGCAATATTCTTACTTCCATCAGCAAAACAATCAGAAAAACAAACAAAACAGCCAAAAAAATGAGTCAAGAACTAAGTGATGATTTATGATTTGATTCCTCTGAAATTGGCCAGAACGCGCCTCCAGCCATCTGGAACCCCAGAGCTTCCGGGGCCTAGGTCGCTCCTGGACCCTCGCCTTAAGTGTTGGGATAGTCGCTAAATCTCACTCTTTGTGGAATTTTAAAGTTGAGAGGTCTGCCCCCATCTCAAAACGAGTTGTTTGAGTTAAATATAAAACATGTTTCCAGTTAATGTTTCTTTCTATGAAAAAGTCTCTTTAGCGTGAAAACATCCCTCTCTTCTGATATATTGATTGGATTTATTGAGTTTAAGCCAATAATAGAATGACCGAAATCGTCAACACCTGACAGATCTCATTTAGTTGTATACACACTGCGATCGACATGACAGATCGATGAATCATTGATAATGTCTTTATTCAAATAAATTTATTAACTTTACATGGAATGCTACCAATTCATTGCCAGAAATCCGTTGACATGAGCAATACCTATCAAAATATATTGGTGTCCGATTTGTATTGACCCTGTCCGGAATTGTAGCACTGAACTTTATGGATTAGTTTCCCCTGACCGCGGTTGTGTTACATCATCCGGGGCCAACGATAGCATGGTTTGAATATGTGGCAGTGCATGTCCTATTTATGATGTTTTGGACTTTTGTGTAAACCCCTATGTTCCACTGAAGCCATGAACCGATAGGCATTACTAAATATCACCTACTGTCCCATTTCTTTGTAAAACAGTTATAATCAGGCTGATCTCAATGGAGTTTCATAGAAATAACAGTACATCACAGCAGGGGTAGAATTTTGTAAACTTTTGTGAGAATCCATTTGAATGCTCGCCAGATACCATAGCAAGAATCTTCAGAATTCATCTGGATTCTTGTAGAGAAATTTCAGGAGAATCCACCAATATAAATATCAAATCTGACATCCATAATCAGCTGTAGTTCACTTAATAAGTTTATGTACGTTGTGCCAAATTTTCCGTAATTGACAATGTCGTTCACTACTTTTTCCTTGTATTTCTTAGCATGGATTCTTCACAGTTTTACCATGTTTACGGACAGCTTTTATGACTATAGAAATAGACAAACTTCTGAGCTGTACTCCACGTGAATATATTTAATGCACAAGGTTTAGACTCTCATGCCGAACCCATGATGGTTTCACTCCAATCGATGAAAAGTGAAATCAAATTATTCCTCAGTTCATGTCTGATTTTCACAATGACCATGCTTTTCGAGACACAAATTTAAATTTTCCCTTCTGGCCTCCACCATCTTCTTTGATTGGAGACCGTCAATTTTATAACAGCGAACATGATTGGCTCAAATGAGCATCATGCTACTGAAAACACCCAATCAGCGATGTCAATCTAAAATACGTAGTTGGAATTTTCCTCTTGTCTCACGGTGAAAGATGAATCGGAAAATAAACAGCAAAATTTTGTTTTCTTTACTTGAAGTTAAATGTTTTATGTGAATCCAAGTTGATTCTCATACAATCCTTGCGCGAATAAAATTTGCTCCAAAATTCTGTCCCTGCACAGGATAGCTTCTGGTTTTGAAGCATTTGATTGGTCAATAAATTCTATCCCTGCACAGGATAGCTTCTGGTTTTGAAGCATTTGATTGGTCAATAAATTCTATCCCTACACAGGATAGCTTCTGGTGTTAAAGCATTTGATTGATCAATAAATTCTATTCCTGCACAGGATAGCTTCTGGCTTTGAAGCATTTGATTGGTCAATTCAAATTTTCACACTTGTGAAGAAAATGAGAAGAAAATCCATCAATCAAAGAGTTTCTGTAACGGTTCTGACATTAATCGGGTACCAAGTAGGTGTGTGGCAAATTCGCACTGCTGATAATTTTGTCATGAGCAATGTGAATCGACTGCTTTGGTCTCTTACGATTTAGTCGCAAGCTCCCTGTGTTTTGCTCACAACAACTTACATGCGTATGTTCCAGGAATGCATCCTCAGCGGCCTGCTCTCCGAGATGGGGAAGAAGGTGCTCCACATGGACAGAAACAAGTACTACGGGGGAGAAAGTGCTTCTCTTAGCCCTCTTGACGACGTAAGTATACTTAGACATCTTGTGTGTATTTTTCATTCCGACAGTGTAAGCTTATTGGTCTTTGGTCTAAGTCGATATTGTTAGCCATGCAGTCTCCTTCCACCTGTCTAGGGCAGGACAGGGATTTTATCACTTGGACAGGTAAAATTTTGAAAAAAGTTAACATGGGAGAGAAACTGTCCAACTTTGGAAAATGCCCACACAATTCACCTCAGCAATCAGCAATTGCCGAGGTAAATGCTGTGCATAATCAGTTCACCTCAGCAATAATTAACATGGTGATAAATAGGAATTATTTTAATATGACATTATTTTTGCTGAGGAGACTTTTCTGAATTGTGTGGGCTGCAATTTTTATATGCTGGCTTACATGTATATGACCCGACTAAGTCCTGTTAGCTAAGACTATGTTGAATACTGAAGTGAGCACAGCAAAATATATTCCCACATGTGAATAAGAAGAAATTAAGTGGATAAAAACAGCACCTCATTGAACGTTAATGGTAATTGCTTCTCATTCCAGCTGTACACTCATTTTCAAAGAGAGTCGCCCCCAGATCCCGAAAGATTTGGACGAGGACGTGATTGGAACGTGGACCTCATCCCTAAATTTCTTATGGCCAATGGTATGTCTTTGTGAACTTCACAGCTGAATTAATAGGATAATGTCTGATATTCTGGCGAGAATTTTTGTGTAAGACCTGAGATTGAAAAGTGATAACATAGGGAGATCCATTCTACTGTAGGGTGAATGTCTGGCCCATGGAATCTCAGGTAGTGAAAACCCGAGGTCTCTCGCCCCACCCTATCCCGCACCACACCTATGCGACCCGCTGTACCCTTTCTATACTACTCATCACGCATGCACAGTCGACCCATTCTACTGTTGGGTGACGACGGGATCTCATGAAGTAGGAATCGTCGGACACGCCACGGATTAAGAAGTGAAACCCACATGTCTCTTGCCTCCCTGGCTGGCTTCTTTAAAGTGATCGTAAACCCTCAAGTAATGTTTCCATCAAATGAAAGACCATTGCGAACCGTGTCAGAAAATATTTATTTAAATTTTTTACGATTTTATTACACTGAGTAAAAGGCAATTAAAGAATGGTATTCTATGGTGGTCTGTTGCAATCATATTTAGGTCCAGTGACGTCACACTGCCTTAATACATATATTTCAAACTTCGTATGCACTTTCCAATGCTTGATTCAAGCTTAAGTTATGTATACTTATCAAGCTTAAGTTATGTATACTTTGAGTTTCAACACAGACTCACTGTTCCAATGTGCATGTTCCAAAGTCGGGGAAATTAAATGCAAGATTCAAGTTGACTTGACACTTATGAGTCACCATCTCCCAGATGTTTGTGTCCCAAATCTTCACCTGTTATCACTTCAATGCCAATATCCTCCATTTGGAGATCTTCTGCAAACAAAATTATCTCCCTTGATCGCTGTGTCGATCGTCCGCCAGGTGGCGTGCACTCCGCGCATGTCCATCACTCTTTTTCCTTGCAGTCTTGGTGACAAGACCTGTTTTGAGAGAGCTCCTGTAAACAGTAACTTTTGGATTGTTATAGACGCACTCTAGGGTTATTTTTTATCTCCCGTAGTTCATTATGAACCAACGTAGTCGCCCAGCTATATAGATTTATAGGAACGAAGAATGTCGTCAGTTTTAATCAGTAAAGACTTGCATTTTCTTTGTTTTCAAAGGTGTGTTTACAGTCACCTATGGCGACGCAGTCAACTCTGGAGAGCGGCCATTGACCTGGCAAGATGTCCAGCTGAGAAACTACGCAGGCCCTCTTCAACGACTTGGCTGTAAACGAAGTTCCTACCAGCAACTTATCGTTGAAAACGATACTGTTGCCAGTGGAATTTTCACAACAGACCCGTGAAACAGTACAGATCACGGACACAGGATCACAGCTCCACGGCGAAACGCAGTACCCTGGAGCTACATTTTAAGATGGTGAACAACTTACAGACCCAAGACGGCCTAGTTCAAGTTCACCGGAGAAGATGAGTTACGGACTCTATACCGGAGCCGTTACAACTACGGATCTGGGCAGACCTCGGATTACAGTTCCCGTTCATCCAAGTCTCCGCAACTCAAGAAAGACAAGTCTACCAGCCGGGACCTGGTGGAGAACCGGGACCCGGGACAGAGCCGTACCCTGGACCTCCAAGGACCTCGACACCTTAGAGCACCGGGACTCCGACTGCAGAGCACCTCGGACCCGACCATCGGAGAGAGAGGTTATTTCCAGAGGCGGTACTACGGCCCGGAGCCGTACCTCGGGACAGAGAACGACACGGACCTATGAAGTTCGGACTTATCCAGTACGCCGAGAGTCTACGTCTCACCGGGAGTCCACACCTACAGACCACGGACTTTAGATCAGCATACGGGACCATGGCTCTGAGAGATCAGCCCAATGCAGAACTCCGAGACCCCGTCAAGCCAAGAGCCTACAGAGACTACGGAATACCGAGAGAATAGGCAAAGTGCAGACCAGTCAAGCCCAAGCCACGGCGATACGGTTTACTTCTACTGCACCGGCTAGAGTGCTGACACGGACTCTACTAGACAGCCCCGTCACAGTCACGGATCAAGCGAGTCCTCGGATACCAACTCCCGTTCATCCAAGTCCCCAAAGAACCGCCGTACCCCGGAGACACAGACGGACACGGCGAAGAAAGCAGTCCGACAATCAAGATCACGGACTCCACCACTACAGCGGGACCCCGGCTCAAGCACAGCTCACCGGGTCCACGGCACGGAGTCACGGCCCTATACGGGACGCCGGGAATCGGACAAGCCAAAGGCCTACAGGGACCGGAGCCGTAGCACGGAAAGGGAGACCTCACGGACCTATCCAGACCGCCGTAACTCCGATACCGGAGCACTGCGGGAGAAAGCTACAGCCCAGAACCGTACCACGGCCTACAGCCGTACCACGGAACGGGATACCTCACGGACCTATCCAGCGCGCCGTGAATCTACATCTGAGAGGTCACGGACTCAAGCAGAACGGACTTATACAGATCACCGAGACTCCACATCCAAGAAGTCACGGACTTATGAGGAACGGACTCAGCCAGAACGCCGTGAGCCGGCCTCCACTCAAGTTTGGACCCGTACAACGGAACCACACCTCGGTACTACGGCAAGCAGATCTCGTAAACGAAGTCGCACACCGTTACAACGCCGAGATTCCTATCCTGTACGTCATCATCGGGAGAGGGACCATCCCAGACGTCGGACCCCTTCACCTAGTCCACCTAACCGGAGTCGGTACCATAGGTACCATACCCCGGAGCGACCTTACACCAGACAAGGAAGAAGCCGTTCACCGGTTTCCCGTCAACAAGCACGGGATAAACCGGAGCATCGGGATAAACGCACCAGAGGTGGAAAGGAACCCGTGGATCACCATTCCACTGCACCGAGATTGGTCAAGAAGCACAGTCATCTCCCGACTATACAGCCCCTTACCATGGTAGAGGTCCCTTCACCGGAGACCCATGAGATGACACGACCCCATTCTGCTAGCGACGCAGACTCAGGTTCAGACTACGAGGATTGCGCACGACGTTCCACTCACTCGCCATCCTCGTCTCATACAGAGTCACCTCCCTCCCATCAGTCGGAGGTAGAAGACAAGAACAAGGACGGACTACCGTTTAAAGCCAGGATAGCGGCGTTTCACACGCTGGTTCCAGAGATGCCCAGATCGGTGGTCGGCGATGACTAGCAGCCAGCTGACCCCGTCCGGAAACGGAAAAAACTTACAGCGGCAAGCCTGGACAAAGGGCAGTCATCTCCAGGCTTCACAGCCCCTTACCAGGGTAGAGTCCCTTCATCGGGGACCCGTGAGATGACACGACCCATTCTTCTAGCAACGGTGGGAGGCCCGTTGACCGAGTGATTTAGATTCCCGACATACAGTGTTGGCTATGAGGATCACGCACGACCTTTCACTTCCTCGGCATCCTCATCTCATACAGATTCACCTCCTACGTCAGGCGGAGGTAGAAGAATAAGACATGCTACCCTTCAAAGTCAGGATAGCGGCGGTACACACGTTGACTCCAGAGATGCCCAGACCGGTGGTCGGCGATGACAAGCAGCCGATGACCTCGCCGGGAACGAAGAAACTTACTACGACACCTCTTTACGGTTTTAACAAACCTTCTGAGGAGGAAGCTGCGCCAACCTGCGCACCATCTCCAGCATCAGTCAACCTATACGACGCACTGGATCGATAATTGGAGACTTCGTCATCTCTCCAGGAGCCCGGTCCTTACAAGGCTTACACTCTTCACGGAGACAATCCACCGTTCAGGGCCCGAAGTCTGAACCGGATCTTGACAGACTGTTGAACTTCACGAGGACACCAGCGGGGGTACTTCAACAGAGACAAGCCTGTGCTGTGGAAGATATGATGCTGACACAACACAGAATTACATCATACTCTGATTGGTTCCTGACGGCTATTTTCAAGGTGATTCAGGATCCAGACGTGAAGCATAAGCGGGATCATTGACCTTTTTTCACGGGCCAAGATGGAATTCTTCGGCGCCTTATCGACTCTTACAGAGGAGATCGCCACAGAGGGTCTTTCCGGTCAGAACTCGGACAACCCAAGCAAGATGCTCAGAGTGGTGTTCACCCTTACAAGAAAGGACAGTTCCAAGGTAAAGAGGGAATCTTCCGACCGGGACAGAGGTCAACCTCGTCAGTCAGAATTGATGGTTCTCAAGCTTCACCTTCAAACCACTAGTCATCCTTTCATCCTTCCCAAGCTTCGAGTCTTCACTCACCTGATTGTAGAACGGTCGACCCTGATGATATAGAAGATCAGCGGCGAAGAAGTCAGTCCTTACGTGACGTCTACTCCAGATCCCGACACTTCATCTGACGATCATCCTCAGTCTTCTAAGAGCCGGATCCTACTCCTCATCGGATAATCTAGGACTCCACCTACACCCGACATCATGATCAGGGGAATCTATTTCGGGGAAACGACTAGTCGGTTTTTGACTTAACACGTTTTTCTTTGGAATGAGACACCCAGTCTACAGTGGGCAAGCCTAGGTTCACATGAGGTCCCTTCCAAGGCCAAGTCAACACGGACCCGGACACTGGAATAGGACACGAGGATAGTCATCTCTAATCCGGAATGCGAGCCAGGACTCCAGAACAGAACCTCGGACTCCAGCATTCATCGGGATGACAGTAGAGACCGGACCAGACGACGGAGCCGGACACTTACTGAGCACATTCGACTCTACAGGAGTTGGACTCCGACTCCCGATTGTCGTCATTTTTCGACGTTTCCAGAGGCCTTTTTCGAGTTTCGCCTCGATGATCATGGCGGTCCAGGGATATTTCCTGGGACCCCACGGATTATGTAGTACGGCTATATTCAGCGACAGGCAGGTTTCCGGCATTGGAACCTACACCGAAAACCAGACCATCAACACCATGACCCAGAGGTCCGTGGGATGGAACTACAGTCTACTACTCACCCGGGACCTAGCACAGTTTGGCTAGCTCCAGGTACTCCTCATTACAGTTTCTCAACTACAACTGATCCTGAGCGCAAGAACAAGCAATATAAGAATGCTCGTCCCGGAACATCTTCACCCCCCTTCCAGAGTGGTGATGCCTGAGGCAGTTTCAACCAAGCACATAGAAGTTCACATTCATCGATGCGGAATTCATAGCTTAGAGGGGTCCATTAGTCCGGCAACAGATAGCCGACACATCACATGGATACCACGATAGACAAGCAACGCATCATCTTCCTTAGGGATACCTACGCTAGAAGGCGGTTCCCCTTGGAGGTTGCGGTTGTACAACACATCAGCATTGATTACGAACGTTCAGTACGGTCGTCAGTTACGTCAAGTTTGGGGGGGAGCAAGATTCCAGTCACCATCTTCTAGAAACATC
>JAVTVY010055962.1:0-29534 GCA_036873755.1 Hanleya hanleyi | reverse complement strand
TCCTCCTACTCTATGCAGATGATACCGCCATTCTTGCAGAGAACGAAAATAGCCTGCATGCAGAATGCTCTGTGTTTGAAAATTACTGTGACTGCTGGCAACTGATTGTTAATATAGTGCCATCGAGTACATAAAGTTAAATCGATGGCGGTTCACCTACACGTTATGATATACATACTGAAAAATATAGTGCCATCGATTTAACGTTATGTACTGGTGATCTAGCCAACGCCTCTGATTGGTCTGTCGATTTATCCTCGCCTTGTGCCAGTCATCACTTTCCCATTCACATTCAGCTTGGTTTTTCTCTATTTACCAATAACATGGGGGGTCCACCTAGGTGGAAACTTAAAAAAGCTGATTGGTCTCTTTTTAATAGGGAATGTAGCAAGGAGATTACGGAGCAACTTTATAGCCATGATGTAGATACTTTTCATGACAATTTAATTGGTGCAATTAATGAGGCGGCGAATAATAGTATTCCCAGATCAACGGGGAATACAAATAATTTTAAATTACCTGTGCCTTGTTGGGATAATGAATGTACTAATGCTATCAAACAAAGGAAAAGGGCTAAAAATAGGGCTCGGCATACCATGCATGCACAAGATATTATTAACTACAAACAAAGAAGAGCTATTGCCCAAAAAACTATTAAAACTGCACGTAGAAATCACTGGCAGGAATATTGTTCAAAATTAAATTCTGACTCGAACATTAAGGAATTGTGGAGTCAGGTTAAAAGTATTAGTGGGAGTAATAAACGCTCCCCTTTTCCTACTTTACATCACGGAGATGAATCTTTTGTATCAAATGAAGAAAAAAGTAACATTCTTGTGGACAACTTTGCTTTTGTCAGCTTTATTATTCATAAGGATGAGGTGGAAAAAGACAATGCTGTTTTATTTAATAATATCTGTTTTGATGATATGCCTATCAATGAAGATTTCACCCTATTAGAATTGAAGTGAGTGAGTGAATAGAATTTAACGTCGCTTTCAACATTATTTCAGCTATATCACGACGAAACAACTAAGCACCACCCAGCCTAGTTGTGTTCCTGCTACTTCAAAGAAGAAATCTTTGAAGCAGCATGGAACCAGACACCCTCCATCCACCCTATAAAACACTGAGGACAGCGCACAAGACAGACAGGACGCTTACATGGTGCAATAAAGACAAGTGATATTACAGTGCTAGACATCACATTATCTAGTTCCTGTTGCTCCTCAGCAAAATGCGTTGAAGCAACAGGAACCAGTGCCCACCCAACCACCCGCTATTAGAATTGAAACAAGCCCTACACTCAACTAAATCTAGTAGCCCAGGTGAAGATGGTATTGGCTATGACATGTATAAACACATGCCAGAGTCTTGTCTGAATGTAATTTTATTACTATTTAACACTATATGGGCGCGTATGATTTTACCAAATTCTTGGACAAAATCTATTGTTACACCGGTACCTAAACCAGGCAAGGATGCTTCTAATCCCACCTCATATTGGCCTATTGCTCTCACATCAAATCCATGTAAATTGATGGAGAAGCTTATTAACAACCGGCTTATGTGGTTTTTAACAAAACATAATATTTTATTCAAATTTGTTTTGGAAAAAAAAGTGGTTTTAGAAAAAACAGGAGCACAACTGATCATGTCATCACTTTAGAAATCTCTATTAAAAGGTCTATTGCAAATAAGGAATACTTACTTGGAGTATTCCTTGATATTGAAAAAGCTTATGACATGGTATGGAAAAACGGTTTATTGATTAAACTAAGTAATATTGGTATTGATGGTAAAATGCTTGGTTGGATTAAGGGCTTCCTATCCAACCGACGCATTCAAGTTCGTATTGGACAGACTACATCACGTGTTATGCCAATACAAAATGGCGTCCCTCCGGGAAGTGTTTTATCACCTACCTTATTCAATATTGCTATAAATGATCTACCTGACTGTCTTGATAACAAAGTTAAGTGCACCTTGTTTGCCGATGATAAAGCTATATGGTTTTCTCATCGAAACTTCGACCTATGTGTTGAAAAAATTCAACAGGCCTTGGATGATATATTGAAATGGGGGAAAACTTGGGGTTTTAAGTTTTCTCCCATTAAATCTGAGGCTGTTCTTTTTACAAAGAAATTTTTGCCTGAGCCACTTGTGCTAGTTTACAATGGTGCCAGGTTGAAATGTTCTGATTCATTTAAATATTTGGGGTTACCTTTGATAAATGTCTAACATGGCAAGCCCATATTGATATATTAATTAAGAAATGTCAGAAAACTCTCAATCTTATGCGTTGTGTATCTAAACATAATTGGGGTGCTGACAAAAAAACCTTATTAATGATGTATCGGAGTCTAATAAGATCCGTCTAGATTACTGTTGCGAGGCAAACGACTCTGCGTGTGCCTCATTAAAAAACAAACTAGATTCAATACAGTGTCAGGCTCTCCGCATATGCACTGGAGCATTACGTTCAACACCTTTGCATGCTTTACAGGTTGCTTGTACGAAAATACCACTATCCATCAGAAGACATAAGAACCCTCAAATATTTTATGAAAATTAAACAGACTATAAATCATCCTACTAGTGATATTCTAGAACCTTCATGGTATGATGGTTTATTTTGGGATAGTAACGTTAAACGCTACTTCCCATTTAATACTAGAGCAAACATCTTGTATGAACAAACAAATGCTGATGTTTTCTCTATTCAAAATTGTTTTATGCAGAGTTACCCACCCTGGCTGTTGAATACACCACACATAAATATGGGATTACATACACAAATTAAAAAATCTGACCTACCCCATATTATTACTGGATATACAAAAGAATATATCAAATCTAATTGGAGTGCAAGTGTTCACAGATGCCTCCAAGTGTCCAGATACCGGCAGGGTGGGTGCTGCATTTTGCATACCTGAATTGAAATATTCTAAATCCTTTAGAATTGATAATCATGTGAGTGCTTATACAGCTGAGCTGACAGCTATTTTAATGGCACTCAATTTTATTAAAGATACTAGTATATATAGAGCTGTAATTTTTACAGACTCTCTTAGCTCTTTACAAGCAATGCTTAATTTCTCTTGAAGCCGGTCTTCAAGTATTTTATATGAAATATTATATTTAGTCAGTACGATGAGTTATGAAAATATAATAATTTATTTCGATTGGGTCTCGGGCCATTCTGGTATATATGGGAATGAGCTTGCGGACTCTCTTGCTAAGCACGCATCCGCACTTCCAGATATTAATATACATATGGGATTAACAATTAATGAAGCTATGGCTTGTTTATATCCCTATTTTATTTCTAAATGGCAGGAATGCTGGGATAATTCAGAGAAGGGGCGATTTTATTATCATCAATTTCAGCCTTCAGTTACAGACGCCTCTTTGAATTTACCAAATCGCTACGCTGAAGTACTTGTTTTTAGATTTCTTGTCGGGCATATTCCCCTGAATTCATATCTCTTTAGATGTAATTTACATCCCACTGGAGTGTGTGATGCGTGTGATGTAGAAGAAGGCATCAGTCACTATTTATTATCGTGTACACGATTTAATAATCAGAGATTCAACTTTTTTAATGAACTTATATGTGCTGGTGTCTTCAATCATACCATGGAATCCATTTTAAAGCCTAGAAAAAAAAACGTGATAAAGTTTTTATAGCTATTTATAGGTATCTACTACACACACGCAGATTTTAATTTATATTGATTTTATTATTTTGTTCTACATTTCACATCTAGTCTAGAGGAGTGTACAACTGTTACCTCCCCTTCCACCCTGTGGAATAATTTATAATAGTTTTATTGGTTAATTAATAGTACATGCATATTACAAGTTGATGAATAATAAAATTCTAGAATAGTTTAATATATATTTTCTTACCTGTGGTTAAGAAATTATACCAATATTTCTACTCTGGTAAAGTGTTTTGTTTTAAATGGTATCTTTGCTTTTTCTGGTTGGACATTGGTGTCTGATGATACCACGAGGTCATCATTCACGGTGTTCATCAGGATGAGCATAGATATTACATCAAATCTCGTTTTTATTCACCACTCTGTTTAATATACATTTTCTTACCTTTGCTTAAGGGAGGGGGTTGGGGTAAACAGTTTTATTTTAAATAATGTCTTTGCTTGTTCTGGTTGGACATTGGTGTCTGATGATACCACGAGGTCATCATTCACTGTCTTCATCAGGATGAGTATAGATATTACATCAAATCTCGTTTTTACTCACATGGTCAAATCTAAATCTATATGATGAGTTTAATTTTTGTTTAAACAAAATATGCATGTGCTATATTGGCCTTTTTAATTCAGTTTTATATATATTTATTTTTTAGAAAGGGTCGTTAGGATTTTATTACTATTAAATTAAGTGTGTTGGTCCATACATAAGCTCCCTTCCTTTTATGTCTCTAACCTCACCATGACATTAAATAACGCCTTTGGAGTTTGTTTTTTCTACATATTTTTTAATCCATTACAAATCCGTATAGTTGGATATTTTAAATCAATATTTATGTTGCACATCAAGCTCAATTTTATAAAATTGAAAGCGCCATCCAAATTAAGCAAGCAAGCAAGCAAGCAACTGATTGTTAATATTGTTAAAACGAAAATTGTTATATTTTGTAAACGTCTTTTTTTTTTACCAGCATTTCATTTAAAAGGTCATAAACTTGATGTTGTTGATGACTGTTGCTATATTGGTATTAAGCTGAGATATACACTGGCAATTTCTTCAGAGAACTTATTTCAGTCAGAAAATAAACGCAAGCTCATGAATCTCTGTAAATGTATCAAAGAAGGGATGTCTATATGTAATTATTAGTAATGCCTAAATGTATATTGTATATTTAATATTTTTTCACTGCTGAAACGATCATCCGCCATCTGTAACACACAATGTATACCTCTCGTGTCACCCTGACTGGTTACAGTGTAATAAATGATTGATTGATGATCTGTTAAAATCCAAGGAGTTTTCCACAATGTTAGTCATCGCATGGTCTTTTAAACCCTGAAATTCGTCGCATTGTCCCTGAATGTCATTATTTCTGGTCTTTTAAACACTGGGAACAGTATATATTTGCTCCTAAAACGTTTTCTTCTAAATACTGGGAGTCCCCTCATTGTGCATAACTGGGCGATGTTTTCCCGGTTCAGTTCTCCACATTGTGTTAGCGGCCTTTTAAAGACTGGATCTGAATGCGTGGTACAGTAGTTTTAACCTCGGGTGTACACAACATTGTTTGTCAAGCGTGGTCTTTTAAACCCTGAGAGGTCTCAATATTGTTGAAGTGGAGTGCGGCTATTTTTCGAACAGTCGATATTTCACAGATTGATTTGTGATAGCTTTAACATCAAGCTTGGGCTCTGCTCCGTGGGTTCTCTGATGAATGTGTAAAAGCTCGCCACTGGAAAATCGCTCCGCACAAATATAACATTGTATCGATTTCCCTTCATGGTGGACTTTTTGGTGAGTTTTCAGATTAGTTTTGGTAGTAAACAGATGCTCACAGACGGAGCAATTGTATGGTTTCTCTCCAGTGTGAACCCTCATATGTAGGGTCAGTGATCCGACATGATTAAATTTCTTACCACACACAGTACATTCGTATGGCTTATCGCCACTGTGTATTCTAAGGTGAGCCTTCAAATAATACTTCCAGCATATTCGCTTGTTACAAACTGGACAATAAACAACTCGTTTCCCAGTATGAACAGGTTTGTGTCGACGTAAAGATATCTTGCTTGCAAAACTTTTCCCACACGTTACACATGGGAAAGGTCTTTCCTCTCTATTTACCGAATGAGTCTTTACATGTTGTTTTAGCATATCAGCTGTAGGAAAGCTCTTACAGCATGTGAGACAATCGTGAGATTGGTCCACTTCGTGTGTCAGTGGCTGGTCTTTTAATCCCACCACTGAATGGGTACTTGTATGTACCTGGGACTTTTCGGTGCGAGGAATGTTTCTATAGCTTGCAGAACAGTCGTGGGATTGACCCATACCATGAGACAGTGCATGATTTGTCAAACTCTGTAAGGAGTCAAACAGCTTCCCACATATGAAGCATTGCTGTGGCTTATCTTCAGTTTGCTCCTTCTCTACGTGATTAACCTTCTGTACTATATTAGTTGGCCGATCGTCCGAAAAAAGTTGTCCAAATTGTTCTTCTGTGTGGGATTTAGGCTTAGGAATAAATTCTTCTCTTTCGTTCGGGTCTGCTTCTTGGTCAAGTATGTGGACTAAGACCCTTCTTTTATCGTCAGCAAAAACAGTTGGTTCGGTTTTTATGTTGATAACATCGGCTTTCCCAGATTTAGCATTCCCATGACAACTCGTGTCATAGTTACAACCCACATGGGTACTAACATCGTGTCCACTGGCTTCGAGGTCATCTGGTACATGCATTTTTCTCTGATATACATTGTATGTTCCGTCATCGTTCTCCTTTTTTATCCAATCAGTGGTCACTCCTGCTATGAGGAATTCAATAGCATTGTCCTTGAGAACTGATTGGCTGTCAGTTGACTTTTCCTCCATCTTCAGAAATGATTGGCTATCAGTTGACCTTTCCTCCATCTTCAGAAAAGATTGGCTGTCAGTTGACCTTTCCTCCATCTTCAGAAATGATTGGCTATCAGTTGACCTTTCCTCCATCTTCAGAAATGATTGGCTATCAATTGACCTTTCCTCCATCTTCAGAAATGATTGGCTGTCAGTTGACTTTTCCTCCATCTTCAGAAATAATTGACTGTCAGTTGACTTTTCCTCCATCTTTAGAAATGGTTGGCTGTCTGTTGAATTTTCCTCCATCTTCAGAAATGATTGGCTGTCAGTTGTCTTTTCCTCCATCTTCAGAAATGATTGGCTGTCAGATGACCTTTCCTCCATTTTCAGAGAGGTCAAATTGCATTGCTAATCTGCAATGAAATAAACAGACCATGTAGAATTAATTTCAGCCCCGTGGATTTCTCACAAGAGAAGGATTCAGGAAGTTATATTCGTATTAAATTGAAATTAGATGTGTGAAATGTTTTGTGAAGCTAATGATTGAATATGGACACGCAATATATCCATGGATCTGGTGAAGACCGACATGGACCTAGTATATATGATATTGGGGAATGTGGAGATTTTATACCCTGACAAAGGCTGTCCCAATCTAACCCACAACACATGCCATAGATCTATGCATGGCTATGTCCTTCTTCAAAACCACCCCTACAACTATGAGTCATCTTCATTTTATCCAGTCAATTTCTATGTTCCCACTTCGAACCTGCCTTGATTTATCTGACCCACTTCAGTGTTCAAAATCCGAGGTGCAAATTTCACCTACGAACATTCGACGAACCAATCAGAACCTAAATACCGATTGTGTGTAGAATGACATCATCCTCAAGTAGCGGCGTCATTCTTCCTAATGTGGTCTTTGTATTAGCCCACTATATAGGTCAAGCAATCTGTAACGACATATTTTGAAATTCAAATGTTTTCGCGGTCAGTGACGTCTCGTATCTATTTATAAGTTCTTTGAACATTGAAGGGGGCCAGATATATCACAAGAAGTTCGAAGTGGGAACGTAGAAATTGGTTTGATAAAATGAAGATGCTTTGTGCACTAAAATGGAGAGGTCCCGATATCCTAGAATATCGTTGGTTTCACGCTCCAGTGATGTCAGAGGCTCATAATCTGGGTCGCATCAGGTAATACTCCTCACAAATGTCCATGCTATTAAAATGATTGCTAATTTATGGGGAAGGTGGCAGAATTGGGCGAATATGCTCGATAAACGAAGGAAGTCATTTCGAAATATTGGTAACATGCTCTGCAGTAAATTCCAATTCTGGCATTTTACAAATGTAGATGGTATGGTAATATTTCATATGGCAAATCATGTACATTTCCCTATATTTATGTCGAACTTTCCGCACCTAAACCTACGGGCTCGATACAAACTGGATCAAATTGGCTCAAACTAATGTGTGTCCCAACAAATCTATTGAGAACGTTTTGTCCGTTTTTTTTAGAAATACATATTATTGTGTTCTGAAACTAGTACAATGCAAATATTATAGTATTCAGTCAAAATATTACCAAAAAAACACCCAGCGAAAAAATCTGTTGGAAACATTTTCTGTTTTGGGTGGTCAATCTCTGGGTTAAATTTTGACGTCGACAAGGCTGAGGAGGACTGGCCCATAATATGCAAAGAAGTGGATAATAGATCATTTTATTTAGTGTACAACAACATACCTCCTGCCTTACTCACTCTCAATCTGGCCTTCATTTTTTTTTATTCCAGCGGCATCTATCCCTTCCTTCTGTTACGTTCTAATGTGTCCTCGTCCCTTCTCCACCTCTTTCTCCAAGTAAGTTGCATGAGTTGGGAACGTTAGTGCTTGGACAAAACATTCTTACTTTTATTTGATGCGCGCGTTAGACGAAATATTGTGATTAAATTTATCACATGCTGCGAGAGTGGAAACGGACTAAAAGGAGTTCGCGATATCTACTGGTCAAACTCCGAACAGCATACTCAAAGCGGTTACCGGGTAATGAGATATGACAGACCAAAGTTCTACTTCTGATGAAAATAAATTTCTCCTCTACAATTAAGGGGTTACATGTACAACATCACACAACTTCATTTGCCTAGTATGGATGATCATACCACGAATGTAACCCTATCGCGATTTGTTTTGTATGTGTGAAATTTGTATACAGGTACAAGTAGGCCTGTTGCATTCATACACAGTAATAATTATGTAAAGATGTAATTGTGAAACTGAATACCGGTACCATTCTATATCAATTTATTCGGCAACCAAAAACAGACAGAGTGAAAAGAAATATATTAATACAGTCGCACTGAGAGGGAGGGTTGAAAATGTCTCATCCGCGAGAGCAGCCAGTATAAAAACCTTTGAAAATTGTATCGCAGATGTTAGAGATCTAGTTAATAATGGATCAATGCAAAAACCCTTTTTTGGTGCGACGCGATAAACTGTAAACTGTTGGCTAATACATCTTTCAAAAAATAAATCGCAAAAAGCAAAAGATATATATGGGACGAATATATGAAATAATGTTGACATAAGAATAAATGGGAAACCGGTCTGCTAGAAAATCCTCCAAAATGCAAACATAATGTAACGAAAAATTTGAACTCCCCCCCCCCCCCTCAAACATTTACGCAGAGACAGTAGGAATATATTCCTTCTCAAATAATTAGCTTTGATTGGACTGTAGAGGAAGTGACAGCAATCAAAAAGTAACAGCCTCTAACAAAATTGTAAGTAACTCAACAAATATATATTTTTGGTGATTAATTCTTGTGTGGTGATATAAGATAATGTTAGGGACTGGACTGATAAACTTTGAGATGAAATGAATTTATGGTTACAGGGATTCATAGACGTCCGTTTTTACTACCGTTAAACGGTAGAAAAAAAATGTCAAAAACTGAATATAGACAGCAAAAAACTCAAAAGTGTACGTTTTGGACAAGAAATACTCAATGTTTTTGACGAAAACTCAATACTCGAAATGGTGCAAATTATTTCAGTGATGTGAAAATCATCGCCGATCCTTCGACAATTTGCGAGTTCTGCGAAACGTACACAAACGGATTCAGATTTTGCTGACGTAATGCGCTAACTAAACCTCGGAGACCTTTGCTCGATTATTTTTTGGGAGCCTCGAATACTCTCTGTAATGGTTCCCGACTGGCGCCGAAGGTATGAGTGTATTCTCCTTCGCTCGGCTGCTGGTGCACAGCTACCTACGTTAAAACCCAACAGACGAAAACAGTCTATATGAAGGAATTGAATGCTAGCTGGCGGTCTGCATTTGCGTACACTTCGCCATCCATAAGATGGCTTGCCAATCGTGTGTCTCCATTATCGCGAAGCGATATCCAGTGTTTTACCGGATTCTGTTCGGCCTTCATCCGGCGGAGAACAGACTCGAGAAATCTGATGAATTACAGGTTTTCATACTACTTCTGAAACAGATATTCCCTGGGCTTACAAAATATATAGGTATGTATAACTTTCGTATCATCCAAGAGGTGTGGTGGATCTGAAATTTTGAACAAGTAGTTCATCACATGATTCGAAAATGGCGAGTTACGTTGGGGTTACGTCGGTAGACTTTAGCTGATTGGCTGACGAAGTCACGTGGTATTGATTTATGGAAATTCTCTTTAGCCGTTGCCGAAAGTAGGCTGAACATGGATACACACGATCCCAGGGTCAGTCTTACCGCGTATAGATGACCGAAATGGTTACAGGTTGGGCGGTCTGCAGACGAAAAATACACGAGGGTGAAAATGAAACCTGGGACATTTTGCATATCATTTAGCAGATGAATTTGATTCGGATTCATTCATAATTAGAATGACAAACAATTTTCCCTAAGACAGAACATCGGGCAAAGTAGAATCAAGCGGTAGGAAATTTATGAAAATAAAAATGGATCGTTGCTACGGCCGAGACATTGCGTGTATGATACCCGTCATGAACAACAACAACAACGCGGTCTATCATTTCACGTTGAGAACATGCATTTCTTCAGAAGTCGGTTTATTTGAGGTCTAGATTTTAACTTTAACGGCATTGCATTTCTTGTTTATGTCCGTGAGTCTTGAATTTTTGTTGGTAATTTTTATCTTTCACTGTAAAAACCATCATGGTATAAAATGAGAAAATGTGGTACAAAAATATCTGGAATTTCCTTATTTTTTTTAATGTTTTTGCGTATCTCATATAAACCCATAGCCTAGTCTTTATATAAAGGTTCATTAATAACAATCGTTGATTTACTGCTTGTCAGGGAATGCAGCAGGTGGCCAGATTTTTATTTATTTATTTATTTTTTTTTATGATTATTATTTTTTTTTGCAATGCAGACAATTCCAATATTTGTTTCATATGCAATACAAAGATACAAATGAAATAAAATTAAGAGTATATACTTACCACTTACCAAACATGTTTAGGTTGAATACTGCTCATCAATGGAGATAATCACTCGCCTGAACTAATTTGTGCTATTATAGGTGTGCTAACCACCACCCTCAGAATAAATGAGGCGATTTCAATTTTTCCCATTGAGAAGTTTACATCTAGTTGTGCAGTAACTAGCACTAGTGAAAATGGCAACTGGTCACGAAATGCTTGGTTCCGCAAATTTGGATTCTTTGGATTCTCACAAACTAAGCCACTAAGAATCCAACTGGATTCTCGCAAAATTTTGCGAAATTCTACCCACGCAGTTCCTTTGTTCTGAAGTTTGATGGCAACCATGCGATGGACGTAAAGTAGAAGTCTGAGTTCATTTTATAGCGTCTCTTGCAAGCGTTATATGATAATTATCTTTGAATGTTTATGATAGTTTGTGATCTCTTACCGCTGTTGGTGTTGCTACAAACACGAGGTCCAAAAAAATGAAATCTATTAAAATAAGTGAGCAAGTTACAATACAGAACATGTGTTTTTACCCCTCGGCCAACTTTGGCCTAGGGGTATTGTCGTCATCATGTACGGCTGTCCGTACGTCCGTACGTCTGTACGTCCGTCCGTCCGTTACCGCGATATCTACAGAACCGTTTCATGCATGGCAACCAAACTTGTATCTATTTATCTTCACGTAAATCAGAAGCCTATCGAAAATGAGTCATCTCGGACAATATTTTGCAGAGTTATGCCCCTTTTTACAAATAAAAATCCATTTATGATTTGTTATTGTGATAATTTCAGAACCGTTCCATATACAACATCCTAACGTGATACAGTTGTTTCTCTTGACCTGAACTAGATGCCTATCAAAAATGAGTTGTGTCAGAAAGTATTTTGCAGAGTTATGCCCCTTGTCCATTTATGATTTGTTATTGTGATAATTTCAGAACCGTTCCATATACAACATCCTAACGTGATACAGTTGTTTCTCTTGACCTGAACTAGATGCCTATCGAAAATGAGTCGTGTCAGAAAGTGTTTTGCAGAGTTATGCCCCTTGTCTAATAAAATCCACTAATTCCTATGTTAAGTTTGCATATAATTTCTATATCATGTTTGTATACTATCACATTTATTTATTGATTGGATGACTGATTTATTCTCTTACACAATGCGAAGAACAAACGTATATCTATAGTGTACATGTATGTATTTATTCCAGAAACAAATTAATTTAAGGGGAGGAAAACTTCTTTTTTTTTCAAAGAAAGTACACTTACAATACCAGGGGTAAATATTTCTTCCCACAAGCCAATCAATTGGTAGAGACACCCTTCCATTATAATAGCTGGGGTTCAGAGCCGAGGGGTTTCGACAGCGCAGCTTCATGTTTTGTCATTCAGATGACCATTATCCAAATCACATTAGATAGCTCACCTTAGTACTACAGAAACTATTTGTTCATATCTTAATTGGTAGGGTGGTAAAAACATTCAAGAACTCAATATCAACTTGTGGGTGGGCCGTAAAAACTTGGAAAAACTCAATTTGAGCATAAAAAGAACTCAATATTTTATAGTGGGTAGTAAAAATTTGGACTTCTATGAATCCCTGGGTTATCATTTTATCAATTATTGAACTTTGAGAACTTTCACGTTGGTCAGATGGCCAGTTTGACATTTGAATTTGACATTAAATT
Organism: Hanleya hanleyi; assembly: GCA_036873755.1. NCBI lineage: Eukaryota > Metazoa > Mollusca > Polyplacophora > Lepidopleurida > Hanleyidae > Hanleya > Hanleya hanleyi. Next base: position 16,828 of record JAVTVY010055962.1, on the reverse strand, counting down.
AGACGTCATATTTAAAGTTATAGTTACAGTTCGTTAGCAAAACCTGAAGTGAAATTTAGCTGTATAAATTTATCAGGTAAATGATGCTTGGATGATATATTTCGGGAGAAAGCGCTACGTAAAAATTACTATTAGGTTGTTGTTGTTACGCCGAAACACGAATCCTGTGACGGATATTTGACTGCCTTGGTCATTCATCGCAAGAAATATCAGCATTCCTGTGACACAGATTACCTCATTTAGGACGCTACAGGTGTTTAGGCTTACCTTTATCCAAGAGATTTCCCGTAACAGTCAACGATGAGTTGGAAAATAAGTTGAGTTTTCCAGAACTATGACCCTCGACAGAAAAAAAACTTGCATTTGCCGCCATACTGTTGTGGCGCGTCGTAAAATTACATGCCGTTTCCGGAAATTTTCCGGGTTTAAACGAAATCTCGGACTGTAAAGATATTATGATGATGATGATGATGATGATTTCTGTAAAAAGTGCTCTCCTGCGCAGCTGGATGTCCACCTCGGTGAAATATCTCTCAGTAAAATAAATAGTAACTCTTTTTTTTTTTCATACTTTATTCTGTATTCCTGTTACACTTAACACTCCCAAGGTCCAGGATCCCTGGGGAGTGGGGCTTATTACTATCAGATGTTAACCACCATATATGACAGGGCATCATGCATACTATGGGTGCATGGCAACAGCAGTATTGTACTTAACACAGTGACATAGGTATTTCAATGATGGAAATAAGCCCCGCACACTTTTACTCACGTATGCAAATTTGCACCCTATGTAAAAAAATACACATGTGTATTTCTCGTCATGTGAACGGAAATACACATGTATGTATATTTGCACTTTGAGTTTATTTGCATCTGGTCAATAGCAGGTGCAAAAGTATATTTGCACATGTGTAAATATACACGTGTATTTTTACACAGGTGAGTAAATTGTGTGCATGTGAACGGGGCTTAGGCTAATGAAAATTACATAGGCTACTGAACAAGCAGCCAGAGGATGCTAGGTCCCCCGCCAAAATGGCAGCAATATTTATAAGCGCTGTCGGTTTCAGAAGATATTCATGAGGATGGCAACAGCTACTTCACAGGCGTAAGAAGCAGAGGGGTCTTTCCACCTTCCCAGGTTTGAGATCAACTCCGAATGGCTGACTGAATGTTGATTGCTACTGTAATATATTTTCTTTACCATGTAGCATGAAAATTATGTAACCGAAATGCAACCCGAAGAGACAACTCATGGCATATTATCTGCAAACTAAATTTGACAAGAATATGAAGGCATCCTCAACCTATTGCCCAGAAACCAAATTTAGACTTTGCCACAAGGAGTCACCACCTGTAGGTGCAAGCAGGCAAAACACAATCCCAAATGACATCTCATGTCATGGTATCGGCATATGAACTTTGAGACTCTGAAGAGGGGTCCTCAAGTTATTGCCGGTACTAGATGCCCACCGGTGTTCATGTTATTTGGGGCGGGTCACATATGAATACAAAATTTGAGAATAATCTGATGAGCAGTTGCCAAATTATTGCCCGGAAACAAATTTTTCCACCAGGAGACGCCACCTGTAGGCAGAAGCGGGAAAAATACAATCCCAAGGAACATGGTATCGTGGGGACATCTGCATACCAAATTTGAGAAGAATCTGATGAGGGTCCTCAAGTTATTGCCCAGAAACCAAATTTAGATTTTGACACCAGGTGACGCCACCTCTAGGCGCAAGTCAGTGAAATGCATTATCAAGCGACATCTTATGTCACGGTACATTCATACAAAATTTGAGAAGAATCCGATGGTCAGTTCTCAAGTTATTACCCGGAAACGAATTTGTGATGTTGCCACCAGGTGGCGCCACCTGTGAGTGCAAGTGAGCGAAAGGCAATCCCAAGCAACAGCTCCTGGCATGGTAAATGCATGCCAAATTTGAGAAGAATCCGATGAGCCGCAACGTTTCTCATGTTACCCAGAAAGGTACATATGTAGGATATTTCAAAGAAATTCGACCAAGTGTTTCTAAGTTATCACTTGCAGCATGGAATAATGGAATGAACTCTAGTGGCGTCACCTCCGGGTGGATTTTGCTGAAACGCATCACCAACGGTGTTTTGTCACAGGGAATGCATTTACCAAATTTCGAAGAAATCCGACAAATTGTTCGAAAGTTATCGCTCGCAAAGGATTTGAACAAACATGAACGGACATGCATTAAAGATTGGAATAAGACCCAGTGGCGCCACCTACAGGCGGATCTTGCTGAAACGTAATACCAGCGACGTCTTATCGCAAAGAATGCAGATGCCAAATTTCGGAGGAATCCGACAAAGCATTTAGGAGTTAGCGCTTACGCAGTATTTGCACGGACATGCACTAAATATTGGAACAAGACCCAGTGGCGCCACCTACAGGCGGATCTTGCTGAAACGTAATACCAACAGACGTCTTGTCACAAAGAATGCAGATGCCAAATTTCGGAGGAATCCGACAAAGCATTTAGGAGTTATCGCTTATGAAGCATTTGCACGAACATCCACGAACATGCACTAAAGATTGGAACAAGACCCAGTGGCGCCACCTACAGGCGGATCTTGCTGAAACGTAATACCAACAGACGTCTTGTCGCAAAGAATGCAGATGCCAAATTTCGGAGGAATCCGACAAAGCATTTAGGAGTTATCGCTTACGAAGTATTTGCACGGACATGATTACAATTTCGACATCGTAAACTATCCGTTTCTGGACAGTAATATTCCAGTGGGACCTGCATATGGCGTATACATATCTCGCTTAGTAGAATTTGCTAGATCATGTTTTAAATGTGACGATTTTAATCAACGTCACAGAACATTGTTGCAGAAACTTATAAAACAGGGCTATTCCACTAAGCACCTCCACTCACAGTTTCTCAAATTTGGCGATACATATCGCATGCTGATAGCAAAATACGAACGTAGCGTGCAAGATCTATGTCACTACATTTCGTGACTTGTGTCTAACTCCGCTTAACCCGGGGCTAGGGGCCGTATGAACCCATGTACTTCAAGATCCTCGTGGTACTCATATGAACAGTCACAATCAAAGCGTGACTGAGATACATCATTCTTTAGATGACGACTTCACAACGAATATTATGGATTAAGAATACTGATCAGCGATACGGATTTGATATTTTTGGAACATCATAATGTCTTGCCATCATCATTGAAAACTGTTGACCGCTTCTCTCTTGCAGGAAACAAGCCTATGTTTATGTATACTATGATTGTCTTTTTGAATTTGGTAGTAATACTGTTATATGGAATATGGAATAGGTCTTTGGATTATGGACGCGGATATTCTCTAATGGACGACGGCTGAATTATGAATGACGGACTAGACGCTTGTAATACTGCATCACTGTCGAACTATGAGTACCAAGACAGAATGATAGATCACACAGCCAGTGAAGTTTCCCAATTTACATTGAATGTCGTTATTGCCTAAGTAGTATTAGCAGCATTTTATAACAACAACAATTCGCTGACAGTGAAAAATTATAGTGAAAGGTATCTATTTTTTGTTGTTAGGCATTTTTATTCGCTGGCATTGTTTCAGATAGAATACAATACAATCAGGAATTCATACAATCAGGAATAAAAAGGGGGTTAAAATCTTTATGTTCAAACTTTCGTAGGAAATATAAAAGTGGCAATTTGAAATTTTATTTTTATTCGATTTTTTAATGACGGTGTGCCCATGAAACGCAAAATAAAGTTGGTATTGCCTCACACTGGGTTTCAACCATTGGTGAACAAATCCCTTCTACCAGGGATAATTCCTGATTGCTCATCCTCCAGGGGTATCTGCCCCCCCCCCCACTCTGTCCCATCCTAAAAAACAATTGCCACCCCTAATAAGGGGTGTGCCCAAATTGGGGAGATCCAAAGCCCTGTGAGTACCAAATTATGTGTTACAAAATTGTCTGGGGAAATGCTCTTTGTTTTTCACACGAGTTTTCATTTCAATTGTGTCCAAAATCATTGCTTCAAATTTCGTCGGGAACCATGACAAACCCTATTGGAAATCACATGAGTCGTGTGTTCCCCATATAACAATTATTTGGCGGGAGATTTCACGTTGCGTTCCTAGACCTCCGTCTGATCGACGGAGATAAAAAGTCATACCGTGTGCGTCTTATCCAGGCTACGGCGAACAGCACGAGCATGCTACGCACTTTTCTTGGTGCTGTTCACCGTAGCCTGCATAGATGCATATGGTGTGACTTTTTCCAATAATTTCAGTACATACGCGAATCAAATTCATTCGAGTTTGGGTGACATACAAAGAGCATTGAATAAGGAATAATTACGCATCATAATCTGTACCGATTAGTGTCAGTTATTAGCGATACGAACAACTTTAAAACGAAACTTCGCTCAAAAACAGCATCGCTCTCCGTGTTCGTTTGATATCTTCAAGCACAATGCGTTCTGCTACGTAACCGAACGAATAAAATGACGACTGTTATTTTCCATGAATGAATATCCATTAATATTACCCATAACCTCACAAGACATGTGAACGAAATTCGAATTGCTAACACCACCTCGCCTGCATTGCGAAAATAGCCCAGTAGTATATAAAGGTTATCTTTGGTCGTATTGACACCAGAGGGCGCTGCGGATTTCGGAGCTCACGATGACGTCACATCCGGTCACGTGATATCCGACTCAACGGTCACATCCGGTCACGTGACATCCGAGTCACAGGTTACATCCGGGCCAAAAGGTCAAAGGTCACTTCCGGTCACGTTACGGCCCAGCAGTAAGTATGAGTGACTCCCAATGTCAATCTCCCGGAATGGATCTATGGTCCTCAACAACATCGCCAGCACTATGCCCAGCCTAAATGTCCAGTAGGGAACCCTCAGTGTCTCATTACAGGTATCTCCAAATTGGTGTCTCAATACAGGTATCTTCCGTATTGGAGTAATAAACATAACCTATAGGTGTTGTACGATGTTATCATGACGAGTCTAGCATCCGTGCGACCCCAGGATCGAGCGTTTATTGTCCAGTATATCTCCGCAAAAAATAAACATACAAAATGGTGGCGCGCTGCTGTGGGGGTTTCCCTTTTGACTTCACGACATCGATCGTGCTGCCCTCTGGAGGCAAGGAAGACAACTCTGACTGGGAGAAACCTCTGCGGCGCAAATTCCGTGTCATCTCCACTGAATCGAACATTTGCATCTATACGGGCAATGTCTGTATGGGTATAGGGGTGGTCATTTTTTGTGGATTTTACTATGGGATGTGGGATCTAGAAGCTAAGCGGTGAAATTTTTCGAAACGTTCAGGGAGGCCTGATGGGCTGGATAGGCCCATAGTGCTCAATGTGGGGTCCACTGGGAAACCCAAACAGGCTCATTGCGGTATGGGTTGTGGGATTTTCTTTTTCACGTCTCACCACGTAGAACACGATAGGCGGGGTCTTGAGGCTAAATGGTGAAATACGTAGTGGGTCTAGGTGAGCCCCTAGTGGGCCGATTGGGTCGTATGAGGTATCATTGTAAAGCTCTCATGGAGGAGCATCCGACTGGACTAACGTATCGTCCGTTTTCATTATTCTACGCATGAGCAGCCTGGCCGTAGTATAGAAAGCAGACGTTTTAGGGGTTCGTTTGGGGTAGAGATGGACCATCCCTGGTCCAAATGGACCGTGTGAGGTGTCAGTGTGAAGCTCTCGTTGGGTAGCGTCAGAATGGCGTGTTTTTTATTGCAAGTCGCGTCAATTTGCGCATGCGCAGTTGGGTGTAGTAAGTAAAGTGGTCATTTTGGGGATGCATGGGGATGTTTTGGGGGTAGAGAGGGACCATCCTTGGTCCGAATGCGTCATGTGGTGTGTCATTTTGTAACTCTCGGTGTGTAGACCAGATTTGAGGCATGCCTACGTCATCTGTGACGTCATCAGGACGAGTAGTAGCCAGAGTGGGCATTTTAGAGGTGTGAAAGAAGGTGTTTGGGATGGAGAGGGACCATCGGTGGTCTAAATGTGTCGTGGGAGGTGTCAAAGTGAGACTCTCGTGGAATAGACTATTATTTGGGGGATGTTTACGTCATCTGTGACGTCGTTGGTGACGTCATCAGTAGGAGTATTAGCCAAAGTGGGCATTCTGGGGGTGTGAAGGAATGTGTTTGGGGTAGAGGGGGACCAATATTGGTCCGAATGCGTCGTGTTGGGGTCAAAGTGAAGCTCTCGGGGTGTAGACCACGATTTGGGAGATGTCCTCGCCATCTGCGACGTGATCAGTAGGAGTAGTACCCAAAGCGGGCAGTTTGGGGGTGCGTGGGTGGGTATTTGAGCGATTGAGTGATCATCCGTGGTCCAAATGGACCGTGTGGGATATCAGTGTGAAGCTCTCGTGGGGTAGAGTCAGTTTTTTATTAGAAGTCCCGTAAATCTGCGCATGCGCAGTTGGGTGCTGTAAGTAAAGTGGTCATTTTCGGGGTGTGACGGAAGGTGTTTGGGGTAGAGATGGACCATCCTTGGTCCGAATGGGTCGTGGGAGGTATCAGTGTGAAACTCTCGTGGAAGAGCGTCCAGCTGGATAGGTTTGGGGTGGGAATAGAGTCTGTCTACACAGGCACAGTAGAAAAGGGCATTGGAATGGACGTTTTGAGGTTGAGATGGACCCATTGTGGTCCGATTGGTCCATGGGAGGCCTTATTTTGATGTTCTCTTGGGGTAGCGTCGGGTTGGATTGGTGTCTAAATACATATAGACTGAGGGACACGAGTTCATCCCTATATGTACAGACCCCACCACCACCGGTCGGTGACACCACCACCACCGGTTGTTGACGCCCGGTGGTGGTGTTATCTCCCGTGGGGCGGAGCTCTTGGGTCGTAGGGGCTGATATCGTAATCTGCGCATGGGCATTTGTGGTATAGTAAGGGGAGTGATCATTATGGAGGTGTGTGGGGTGTGTTTGAGCGATTGAGGGACCATTCTTGGTCCGAATGAATCGTGTGTGGTGTCAAAGTGAAGCCCTCACGGTGTAGACCACCACTCGAGGGATGTCCAGCTCATCTGGGACGTCATTGGTGACGTCATCAGAGAGAACTACAACAAGTTTTCAGATAGTTTACTCTTCCCAATGTTGCATCATAGCCGCGTTGGGTATGTTTACAATCCAAGTACTCTTGTCCAATCAGAGGCCGCCATTTGGCGCTGTACCTGTCATATTCGTTCTTGCCCGTTTGATGTATTCTCGGCTGCTCTTGTCCAATCAGAAGTCATTTCAGAAAGTTCAATCTTCGCCCAGGTTCGCTCTGATCCGTTTGTTCTAATCATCGTCGGCCAGGCCTGGATATTGTTCGGGCAGCATGTCCTGAAACAGTTGCTTGCGCATTCTGATCCCATTTTCCAAGGCCTCGATGGGTGGTAACCCCATATCCTCTTCCAAGTGACGCTTGGTCTTCATGATGGACCTGTGTGTGAGGTCGTCTTTCATTTCAAGCGGGAGCAGGCTATACTGTTTATATATGACCAAGGCTGTTTTCCTGATGCAAGGGCGCATTTCTGTTTATGCCTCTTGTACGTTATTCTGTCCGCTGTCTTCTATTACCGCAGCATAACTATGAATAGCTTCATGCACAATACGATCCCAGAAGGTAGGTTCTTTGTCACTTTCCTGGGGCGTAGGCTGACTATCTGAGGCCAAACTCTCTGTATCACTAGATAGACTCGCAGCAATCTCTGGTTCGGTATCAGTCGGTGAACTCTCATCAGCCTCTGTATCCCGTGTCGCATCATATCGTAACCCAGGCCTGCAAGTGGCTTACAGTGAAAATACAGGAGAAAATATAGGAGGAAATTTGCAAAAATATAGGAGAAATATAGGAATTTTCTGAATAAGATATAGGAAAATATAGGGAACAAAGGATTGTAAGACAGGTCTGTACTACACCGTATGTTCCAAATTTGGCAGTTTTCTGGTGTTTATTCAAATTACTTTCACTGAATGCGGTCATAGTGGTGGTCTTTCAGGTGACCTGTTCTGTTTTTTGATTCAGCATAGAGAGATTGAAATATTTTCATATTTGCCGAGCGAAGCGAGGTGAAAAAACATTCTGAAATGAAATTCCTTATGTCAGTTTGATTCATTACAGAGCATTGATGACAGTTTTCATGAGAAAAAGTCAAAATATAGGAAATATAGGAGGTTTTGAGTAAAATATAGAAAAATATAGGAATGACTAAAAAATATAGGAAATATAGGAGGCACTGGAAGGCCTGGTAACATCTGGTGAACGTGCGTTCGACTTAGAGCAAGTATAAGCCATGTTGACGTCGACTGTGCGTGTTTTGGGAATACACTTGCTTGTATAGACAGTAACGCCGGTCAACGCTTAGCCACAGGCCCGCCAAACAAGAGTTTTGAGGGGTGTGGGCGGTGGTATTAGGGTGAAGTGTCGAAATATGGGGTCTCTATATTTAACCTCATGCTTTATCGGCATATTCTACAAGTATCACTTTATATATTCCCGTCGTCAAATTAGTAAATTTGTGCAATTTTTTACCTTTGCCAGGCGATTCAAAATCCAACGTCAGTGTCCATCCATCTAGGAACAGTTAGATTATGGCGGGCTTCGTTCTCAATTCTGATTGGTCAGTCGAGACACGCCTCCGGCAAGAGAGGTCACGCACCGCTCAGCTGTTGCGACTGACCAATCAGAATTGAGAACCCCAAACATCTTCTTTCACACCTCTAAAATGCCCACTCTGGCTTCTATTCGTCCTGATGACATCGCCAATGACGTCACAGATGACGTGGGCATGCACCAAATCGTGGTTTACACACCGAGAGGTACAAAATGACACCCACACGACGCATTCGGACCAAGGATGGTCCCTCTCTACCCCAAAAACATCCCCACGCACCCCCAAAATGATCACTTTACTTACTACATCCAACTGCGCATGCGCAGATTGACGCGCCATTATGAATCTACCCCACGAGAGCTTCACACTGATACCCCACACGGTCCACCTGGACCAGGGATGGTCCACCTCTACCCCAAAGGAACCCCCAAAATGCCTGCTTTCTATACTACGGCCAGACTGCGCATGCGCAGAATTTACGAAAACGGACGATATGTTAGTCCAGTCGAATGCTTCTCATCCTCATGGTACTCATATGAACAGTCACAATCAAAGCGTGACTGAGGTACATCATTTTTAGATGACGACTCTATAACGAATATTATGGATTAAGAATACTGATCAGCGATACGGATTTGATATTTTGGAACATCATGATGTCTTGCCGGCATCATTGAAAATTGTTGACCGCTTCTCTCTTGCAGGAAACAAGCCTATGTTTATGTATACTTTTGTCTTTTTGAATTTGGTGCTAATACTGTTATATGGAAATGGAATAGGTCTTTGGATTATGGACGCGGATATTCTCTAATGGACGACGGCTGGATTATGAATGACGGACTAGACGCTTGTAATTACAACGATACCTCATACGACCCAATCGGCCCACTAGGGGCTCACCCCAAAACCTTTCACCCAGCGCTTTTTAGCCACTATGGATGCGCACAGTGGCTTTTTGAGAAAAAAACACCGCTTAGCTTCAAGACCCCGCCGATCGTGTTCTACGTGGTGAGACATGAAAAACAAGATCCCATAATGCATACTGCAATCAGCATGTGTGGGTTTGCCAGTGGACCACACATTGTCCACTATGGGCCTATCCACCCCATCAGACCTCCCTGAACTTATGGAAAAAATTCACCGCTTAGCTTCTAGACCCCTCCCATCGTGTTCTACAGCTCGAGGCGCAGAAAACAAGATCCCACAGCCCATAGTAAAATCCACAAAAAAAATTACCGCCCCTATACCCCATACAGGCATTGCCCGTACAGATGCAAATGTTCGAATCAGGGAAGATGACCCGGAATTTGCGCCGCAGAGGGTTCGCCCAGTCAGAGCTGTCTTCCTTGCCTTCAGAGGGCAGCACGATCGATGTCGTGATGTCAAAAGGGGAACCCCCACAGCAAGCGCCGCCATTTTGTATGTTTATTTTTTGCGGAGATATACTGGACAATAAACGCTCGGCCCTGGGGTCGTACGGATGCTAGACTCGTCATAATAACATCGTACGACAAGTACAGGTTATGTTTATTACTATAAGTCTTACTTCCCATGGTTTCAGATGTTGTTTTTTTGTGCCAATACGGTATCGGGGAAACCTAGCTGTATGGAGACACTGAGGGTTCCCCACTGGCCATTTAGGCTGGGCATAGCGCTGGCGATATTGTCGGGGACCATACATGCATTCCGGGAAATTGACATTGGGAGTCACTGGGGTCTCAGCCTTATTGCTGGGCCGTCACGTGACCGGAAGTGACCTTTGATCTTTTGAGCCGGATGTGACCTGTGACCCGGTATGTCACGTGACCCGATGTGGCCTTTGACCCGGATGTGACCTTTGACCCGAATGTCACGTGACCGGATGTCACGTCATCTTGAGGTCCGCATGCTCCGCAATCCGCAGCGTGTCAATACGACCAAAGATAGCCTTTATATACTACTTAGCTCCACCGTCTGACCACCGTTTCACCGGCTGGCGACGTGGTGCGCTCGCGGCGATAATGTTTGATTTCAGACAAATATTGAAACTCCATCTTAAATAGTACGCTCACAGACCAAATGAATAGATGATGGTCTGTTTAATGATGTCCGCTGGTGGTTTTTGGCTTTGGCAGCCATTTGTCCTGTTTTTCCTATGGGTTATCTCCCTTCCCTAGGTTAAGACATTGGGAATTCCTTTAAAAGCCTTCCAACCAAGAATTTTGCACAGCAACATCCATCCAAATTGATAAATTTTGATAGACATTGTGTTTATCTGCAAACAGTTAGAATATAAGAAAACGTTAAATACTATTTATATGAATTTTTCATGAATATGCTTCAAAATTAGGGCTATTCCCTATGATTTCTGGGTTATCAAATTGAGCATGGGTCAGTCCATTTAACGTTGCCTACAGCTAAAAAATGCACACCAACCTATATTTTTTTCTTTGTTTTTTTCTTATATTACACAATTAGGAACGCAACAACACGCATTATTCAAAAAGTTAATTAATTTGATTTACCACCAGCGGACATCCTTAATACACCGATTGATAGGCCTACTCTAATTACATAATTCGCATTCGTTTATGTTACATATCATTTTAAGACATTATTTCTGCGTGGAATCTCCGGGTTCGCTGATTTCTCAAAAAAAAAATTTATTGATTTCTTTTTTTGCTGGTTTCAGTGGGGGGGGGGGGCGGCGGACCCCAATACCCCCCGGTAGATCCGCCCTTGACCCCCTACTAGGAGAAGAGTCTCTAGGGTAAGTGGTACCCATCCCCCCAATTTTGAGGGGGGGGAGACGGGCGTATGATTCATGTGTGATTAGTCTAGCGGTAAAGGTACCAAAATACCCGGCGTGTTTGACATCTACTGAGTGATAACTCGAGAAACTGGTGAAAGGAAGCTATGTGAGCTGTCTCCCTTGTTAAAACGTTCACCAGGCGTATACTAATAAACGATTAATTACAAGCGTCTAGTCCGTCATTCATAATCCAGCCGTCGTCCATTAAAGAATATCCGCGTCCATAATCCAAATACCTATTCCATTTTCCATATAACAGTATTAGCACCAAATTCAAAAAGACAATCATAGTATACATAAACATAGGCTTGTTTCCTGCAAAAGAGAAGCGGTCAACAGTTTTCAGTGATGCCGGCAAGACATCATGATGTTCCAAAAATATCAAATCCGTATCACTGATCAGTATTCTTAATCCATAATATTCGTTATAGAGTCGTCATCTAAAAAAGATGTATCTCAGTCACGCTTGATTGTGACTGTTCATATGAGCACCATGAGGATCTTGAAGTACATGGGTTCATACGGCCCCTAGCCCCGGGTTAAGCGGAATTAGACACAAGTTACGAAACTTAACGCCATAGATCTTGCACGCTACGTTCGTATTTTGCTATCAGCATGCGATATGTATCGCCAAATTTGAGAAACTTTGAGTGTAGGCGCTTGTTGGAATAGCCCCTGAACGACAAAACAGCTCATATTATTTTAATTTCTAGGTTAAGATGAATAGATTTTTGGCCAACTTCCTCCATTGATGTTATATTTAGAAAGGTTCATCAACTGATTGCAAAAAATTGTTCACTAATCCCTTCAACTAATTAACACAGTCGCTGTTAATTTTGTTAAAATGCCACTGATAAGGCCACGCTGTATCGTCAAGAGTATATAAGGAGATCAAGTTGTCTGCATGGTTAACGTAACTGCACAGTTCAAGTGTTTCAGATTTTGAATTGAATGTTGACTGTTAAAAACGACGGAACCAGTTCGTTGAAGCGATGATGCAAAAGGGATCCTCGATGTCAAAATAGTGAGAAGGCTGCCATTTACCTTAGAGTCGTCATCTTACTTTCACGAAGGCATGACTCTCTGTTGAGAATGCAGCCGGACTATTTAAATTACCTCCCTTGGCTTGTAGATGGCGCTACCACAAGAAAAAGGATGGGATACGGGTTCTTCGACTCGGATTTTTTGGCCGCCATTTGTTTTAATTTTAGTCTGTGCACAAGCATGTTTTGATTTACTACTATTTCAATATATTAGACACACTTTTGTGTTTTTGGTTACACCCGACCGGTATTTGAGTGGACCACTGTTTTCGACAGTTATTTTGACTTTGTTTTCGTTTATTTTTCATCTACAATGTTTTGACTCCATTGCCTCTAGCCCCAACTGGGACCTAATGATACTGTCATTAGTATAAACAACAACAACAACTGTCATTCAATTCCATTCAATGTCATTCATTCATTCAATGTCATTCATTCAATGTCATTCAATTCCATTGAACAACAACAACAACAACAACAACTGTCATTCAATTCCATTGATGCAAATTACGCGTATTGAGGCACTTCGTTTGACGGGTTTAGGAAAACACTCCGAGTTTGAAAAACGGCGACCTCTCTGTAGGCCAAATCAATTGTATCCTTCGATTAACGTGCCAGTCTAACCTTTGTATACACGTAGATTGCACAGGGAATTCGTATCAATTGGATTGCATATACCGTACATACCCATCTCACACCACATAAATATTTATGTGGCGTGAGATGGGTATATGCAATCCAATTGACCGGACTGCTTGAGAAGCTTGAACGGTGACTTATTTCTTCCGTGACTTCTTTCTTATTTGCATCCATAGCGAGAGCACGTTTTGACTCGCAAGTGATGCACACTGGATCACAGAGATGGATACATGATGCTCACTCCTGATTGGATGGGGGGGGGGGGGGGTAAGCGATCGTGAGAACGTAAAAAAAAAATCTCTACGGAGAGAAAAGGAGAAAATAATCCAAATACGAAGAATGAAGAAAAAGCTAAAATGACGAGGAGCACTATTTGACTCGCAAGTGATGCACCACTCTGGATCACAGAGATGGATACATGATGCTCACCCCTGATTGGAGCCCCCCCGCCATGAAAGCGTACCTGAGATACAATGCATATCACGAATCGTTAGATTCTTGGTATGTGCTTTAGAATAGGTTAAACAGAAGACTATACTGTGAAGTCTTGTGCCGGCTATGTCAGTTTGTCGGCACCTCTTCCCACTTCCCTTATATGCATTGTAATAGTAATGCCTGGTTCTCTAGTATGTGGCTGCCAAATGCAGGGTACGAATTACACCAAAGGCCATGCACAATCCAATGGCTTTGTATGCCCTCCCTGTTTGCCTTGGTGCCCCTTTGCAAATTCTAGGTAATTAGATGCCAGCAAGGCTGCCCTTAAAATTTTATAATTCGTACCCTGCAAATGACCGATATAAATAACCACCATCAGTCCATGATCATATCTCTGTGATGTAACACAGTACTAATACGTGGTTGTCCAGTATCTGGTTGTTAAATGACTGATATCTTACCTCTAACTGTACACGATCATAAAAAGTAGGCCTATAGATGTGTGTTATGCAACAGCCCATGGCCGTATTACAAGAGTCTGGTCCGTCATTCATAATTCAGCCATGGTCAATTAAATAATATCCGCATCTATAATCCAAATCTTAGCACCAAATTCAAAAGGACAATCGTAGTATACATACACATAGGCTAGTTTCCTGCAAGAGAGAATCGGTCAACAGTTTTCAGTGATGCCGGCAAGTCCTGATGTTCCAAAACTATCAAATCCGTATCGCTGATACTATTCGTTGTAAATTCGTCATGATGTATCTCAGTCACGATTTGATTGTGGCTGTTCATATGAGCACCATGAGGATCTTGAAGTACGTAACGCCATAGATCTTGCACGCCATACTCATATTTGAGAAACTTTGAGTGGAGGCGCTTGGGGGTATAGTCCTGTTTTATAAGTTTCTGCAACAATGTTCTGTGATGCTGATTGTTATGTATTTCATCAGAATTACCACCAGACAGACACAAGCAGAACACAACTCATAAAATGGCGGCACAGGGACTAATTACTGTAGTCCGTTTATATATCACTACGCGCTAAGTAGTACAGCTCAGATAGCTACACGCTGACATGTAGACCCAAATATAAGTACTACATTTCCTCCCAAATTAGTTTTATAGTCTCTGTGGGAGGTCTGATTGCCATATATATTTTATATGAACATAATGAAGCTTGAACATTAACTTGAAGATGAACTTTTCACTTGTAATGAAATTACTTTACCTTGACCACATAATGAACTGTCAATTATTTTGAAAAATAAAGTATGAACTCCAATACAATTACTGTCCATGTTCTGTGTTAATTAATGTTCAAAGTGAATGGACCGCACTGCGGTGGTCTAATGGTTAGAGCGTCGGCCTCGTAAGCGGTAGGTACTGGGTTCGATCCCAGGCTGGGTCATACCTAAGACTTGAAAAATGGAACGTGTTTCCCCCTCGCTTACGCTCAGCATTTAGAGGATAGAACAAGGACTGGTTCGCTCGGTGTCCGTATAATGTGACTGAGTGGGGTGTCATGTCTGCCTACGGCATGATATTTCAGTGGGACAGCACTATAAAATGGCAGCATTAAATCGGCTCTGTTACAAGTAGGTACCCCTGCCCCTCCCCCCCCCCTCCCTTCCCTTCCCCGTCGTGATATAGCTGAAAAAATGTTGAAAGGGACGTTAAACCCTATTCACTCAAAGTGAATGTCAGTTACATGTTACAACCTGGTAACAGTTCGTACGTAATTCTCGATACTGTCCAAATGTATATGGTCTTCAAATCTAAATTAACATAATTCAACGCTTTATACCATAACGGTTATCAGTGTCTGTACTGATTGAAAATTACAAGTGCAATTTCTGAGGTGCCTTGTGAGTTCGCGAGGGAGAACGTTTTTCTATCACCGGCGAAGGCACTGATATTCTTGGTTTCACTCATTTCACTGGGTTGTGGTGTCGAATCACACCGCTTTCCTTCTTCACCAATGGGAACAGGTGGCGAAGCAGAATTAAACACAACCACGGATTCCGGTGCAGGGGTCAGAGTCTTGAACTCAGACTCTGCGTCACAAAGTTGCTCAATATGTCATCGCCAGACGGCACCTGGCGATATCTCGACCTGGTATGAGACGGGACCAGTGCGCGACACGATCTTAACCGGGAACCCACTTCGCTTTGCCTCGGTAGTCGCGAACTGACACACTCTGTCCGATTTCGAGTTGACGATGTCGAATAGCTGGACAAATGGCTCGCGACATCTGTTTAGCAGTTGTGTCGCGTCGTAAATCCGGTTTCAGTACATATCCAATCGGGTGCGGAGGTTTCTTCCATAGAACAACTTAGCTGGTGTTTCATTGGTCGTTGGGTGGGGGGAATTTCTCTAAGCCATCAAGAAATTTGATAGTTTCTGCTGAACGGAACCAGCTTCCCATTTCATCGCGCGAAGAGACTGCTTGAAGGTTTGCACGAATCTTTCGGTCAGCCCATTTGTAGCGGGATGATATGGTGCCAACTTTAGATGTTTGATACCGTTAGCCCTGGTAAATTTGTCAAACTTTTCCGACGTAAATTGAGGACCGTTGTCGCTTACCAAGATTTCTGGCAAGCCGTTCCGAGAGAACACACCTCGTAGAATTTCTATGGTTTTCGTAGAAGTCGTTCATTGTGTACATATTACCTCCGGCCATTTGGAATGGGCATCCATGATCACGAGAAACATAGTTCCTTGAAAGGGGCCCGCATAATCAATATGCACACGTTGCCATGGTTTTGTCGGCCATTCCCATAGCCAAGTTGACATGGCTTCGTACGTTCCTACTACGCCATGATTCCTCTCATTGAACTTACATGTACACTCCGGGATCACATGGCTCCAGGAGTCGTTCGGCTCAATCCGGCAATAAATCAACCCCTCCCAACTCTCTGTCTATTGTTTTTATCGAGTTCGGCAATCAGTTTGATTGCCGTGAAGAGCTCGTCCGTCTGCAATCAATCTTCAAACATCAACGGTCGTTTGAATTCCTTGTCTCGGCCGCCATGTTGTTAGCGTGCCGATCACGTGACCCGTATGAATAACATGGCGGCAGAGACAAGGAATTCAAACGACCGTTGATGTTTGAAGATTGATTGCAGACAGACGAGCTCTTCACGGCAATCAAACTGATTGCCGAACTCGATAAAAACAATAGACAGAGAGTTGGGAGGGGTTGATTTATTGCCGGATAGAGCCGAACGACTCCTGGAGCCGTGTGAT
>JAVTVY010055961.1:0-30713 GCA_036873755.1 Hanleya hanleyi | reverse complement strand
GCACCTTGTTCTCACAACGCAATACTCCCATTATCTGACTGGGAAGGTACATTATTGGTCACCAGGGTATGAAATAGACAAACAAATTCTAGTTGCCCTTCGGCAAGCACGGGCAATGCAAATGCATTGCAATTTGGACAGAATTTGGTTGCCCAAAGGAAATTTAGGTTACCCCAGGCAAAGGGCTATTTCGCACCCTGGTCACTCACCTCAAAATCAACTCGCAGCTCTGTTGATTTCATTTACTGACCGCAATAAAGCACAGTAAACAGTAACTTATACCCGTTTTTTAAAGGTCAATTTAAGTGATACATGTAGTAGTAGGTATGATGCTACATGTATTTACACAATATCTCTTGATGGATAGCTCTCCTCCCCAAATTTCCACCACATGCATCTGGTTATGGCCACCACAATCATATTGAAGGCATGGGGCTTGATCATATTTTCATGGTCAAATATTTGTGGGAAATTTTGTTCAGTCATGTTAGTCTCTTGAAAAATTACTACTACAACGTGCACAGTAAAACAAAAATCTCAAAATTTTCTTAGTTCAATTATTCGTAATTCTTAAATTGTATATCAAATTTTCTCCTTAAAATTAAAGGTGCACAAAGATGTGTTGGAATATATTTAATACTTTGAAAAAGTGTTTGGCTCTTCTAAAAATTGTAGCCGGCTAGTTATGGTAATGTTGTATATTCCATTACTAAAATGTGGTGTCCTGCAAGAAATTATTGAATAAAGAATATTAGAATATTTGTCTTGTATCATTGTATGCTCCCCAGATGTTTAAATATGTAAAATTACTTTGATTTCGGACACGTTTTCAAGTTTGCAAACTTTAACATGGAGAGTTAAAAAATTCTTATAGCCTACTGACATGATAGTGGTGAGAACAATAGTGATTTTGCAGTTCAGTATTTAATTTTTACGAAAATTCAACAAGTTGAGGAAATCCGAGTCATTAGTAAATAAATTCCATACAATGAAGTCTTTCCAAAAAAACATATATATGTTACGGTATCTGGTCATGATATCAGAATCCTACTGAACATGAGTGGTCTTGAGTAGATGTTCAAGCTCAAACTATAACAAGATTTCACAATGACATTGTGATGTTTGGTATCACTTCTAGCTGATACTATCTCAATTCCCCTAGCTTTAATATATGGAGAAAGACTATACTTGGTATCAACTTATGATGCCAGAACAAAAATATAGGCCAACTCTTTTGGATGTATAATCTATACAGTGACTATTATAACAACAATTGCAGTCTCACTATGATACACTTCAAAAAGTTCAAACTCAGGTCTCCTCTACTCCTAAATGCACTATGGAGACTGCTAATATTCAAGTCTAGTTTATGTAATCAAAAGAATGAAGCTGTTCAAAATCCTTGCCTAGTCGCACTGTGTGTGCCATACTAAGATGGTCGTCTCGATATAGTTTGGCCATGCATACAGAATGAAGACACCGGCTGATATCCAAGTCCCACTATCCAGAATGGATATGTTTCGAATCCTAGTCCAGTCTGGCCATGTATGCCCTATGAAGATGCTCGCTATCCAAGTCTAGTTTCCCCATGCACACAGAATGAAGATGAAGATGGTCGATATCCCAGTCTAGTTTCCCCAGATATAATGATGTTTGATATCCTAGATTAGTCTCACCCTGCATCCAGTATAGGGTGTGAAATATTCCTGTGGTTCTCAACATTCAATTCTAATTAGGTGAAAGATATTTTTCGACCCAATGAAAAGTATTTTCTGCCCAGGTAAGAACATTTTCTATTTTGTTGAAATATATTTTCTACCTTGGAATTTTTTTTCCATTTCATGTAAATTATATTTTACGGTGAAACTATTTTTTATGTATATTGAATGCTAAATATATATTTTTTAATTAATGGCATTTTGTACCATTTACTAGGTTCTTCCAAGTTGGTGCATGGTCATAGTTCACAAGAAACAGAAGAAACATTTTATTCAAAAGCTAGGCAACTGGTTCAATACATTCTGTAAGCCTATTTGCTTTGCATTTCCAATTCTAATGCAACTTCAAGTAGTAAATGAAGCTAATATTGATATTCAATTATTTTCAGAACAAACTGTGAATTTTTTTTATTTAAAAGAGGGAGAAGTGGGTTTTTTTATAGATTCTATTGGTTGTGTTATAGATTTTAGTTCATATCCGCTTGTAGTTTCCTATTATTTGTTCAAAAATTTACACTGTCGAGTCTCTTATAACTCTCAAATATTTAAATAATGGTTAAAACATTTATGACCTGCATGGCTAACCAGTAAGAATGCCATTCCTTTAAATAAAGGGAGGAAACCAGTTCGAAGTACTTAAAATATAACGAGTTGTTTCCCTTAAAATAAACCAAGGTCAAGGCCATAACGATGTCAACAACCGTCAACAGCGTGCCCACTTGTCCTTTTCGTCTTTGTCGACTGATTTATCGGGGGATTTTCAAAAGATTAAACACAAACGAAGGCCCCTGTGACGATCTTTTCTGGAGAGGAAGTTTAAATAAATTTAGACTAGAAGGTAGGCTTATAACACATTAATTCACTTTCAAGTTGAGAACCAAGACGATGATTGTCAACACCACTTTCATGATTCAAACTGGAAGCGATTAAGTTCTATCGTTTGTAACAGTAAAATTTAAGTTTCCACGTCCACAAGACTTGAACACACTCAAGGACTAACGTTTTAGCTTCCATTTCGCATGCCTAGTGTTAAAACTGGTGAAATGCTCTCGAAATAATAAGAGAAAGACCCATAGAATTTTATCACTTCCGGGTTCGCCCAGACTCATCCACGTGTCTCGCTAATCGTGCACGAGCGATTTAATAGTCGTTAATACACCCCCCGGAGGTGTATTAAATTTAATCGCGTATTAGGGATATTTAATAGCGGTATTAAGGTAATCGCGCTTCGAACAACAGGTTAATCGGAGTATGACATTTAACCTTGGATTAGGCAGATTTAATCCTGGATTAGCGCTAATAGCGCTTCGAACAACCGGCCCCTGTTCACTGAGTTGATTCAGTCAGTGTGTACAAGGCTGCTATCAAAAATAATTTTGTATGTATTTATTTATACATAAATAATATGTTTTGAAAAATCATTATGAAATTATTTTTGGAGCAAGAAATAATTTTTGGGAATTTTTGGAAATTGATAAAAAATGTATTTTTAATATATTTTTTATATATTCTCAAAATATATTTTTTATATATTTTCAAAATGCATTTTATTTGTATTCGAGGAAATTGATAATAAATGCATTTTCAATATATTTTTTATGTATTTTCAGAATACATTATTGATGTATTTTCAAGATGCATTTTTTTGTATTCTAGAAAATTGATAATGAATGCATTTTCAATTTATTTTTTATGTTTTATAATTGCATTATTTATTCATTTTCAAAATGCATTGTTTATTTATTTGAGGAAATTGATAATAATTCATTTTCAATATATTTTTTATATATTTTCAAAATACATTATTGATGTATTTTCAAAATGCATTGTTTGTTTATTTGAGGAAATCGGTAATAAATGCATTTTCAATACATTTTCTATATATTTTCAGAATACATTATTGATGTCATAACAAATGTCTATGTATATGTCTAGTGAGTGGCAATCACCACCGGAGTGGTCCAAGGCAGTTCGCTGGTGATCGCTAGCCAAACGGCTGAACCAGCATGGGTTGGAGCCCTGCTGGTACATGTTTAAAAGTTTGCCAGTTACTTGCTGACCTCTCTGAGAATTCTGGCTTTCTCCACCATTAAACTGACTGGCACCATATGAGCGAAATAACCTTGAGTGTGACCCCCATATATCTCTACACATAGGAGAGGTGTGATAAGATATTAATTTACTAAGATCTGTATTATTCATTATGCTATGTGGGATCACAAATATCAGAGATACTCATCAGTCCAAGAAGATAAATGGAGGATAAATAAATCCTCTTAGATCTCATACACAGTAAAAGATTTCCTGATTTCAGATCTTGATCTGATCTGCATGTCTGTCTCATAACAAATTATACGAGGTAAGGTTTGCGCACAGCAAGTCTTTATTTTAAGTATATTACATCTTTCTGTAAACCAACATGAACCCGGATCAATCCTACAACTGAAGAATCTCTGTAAATTGGATGTAATATTTACGATCATGAAACAAGTTTGTAATTTGAAATACACTAGCAAGCCTGTGAAGCAGGCAGGAATAAGTGTCCTCGCAACTGAGTGTACTGGGCATATCTGCTTGCATGCAAAATTTGGGTTGATAAATTTACAAGCTCTAAGATTCAACATTTAAAGAATAAGGAAATGAAGGAGAGATCCTGAAGGATCTTGACGCTCACCATTTTCCAATAATTGTAAGCTAATGACAAGAGGATCTTTTTGTCCATTGTTACTAAGAACAAACGATTGACTTGTAATTTTGTTTGCAGAATTTCGAATTTGAACGAAAAAGATCGAAACGGTCACTGGAAAACACCAAGATATTATCTTTCTAAGTTTCAGGAGTTTCAAGATTTCTAGAAACTGTACTTGATGTCGGTTGTTATAGTACAAGTGAAATGAACAAAGTTAGTCTGAAAGTGAATGTCCGGAGGATACTTCGTCTTCGTTCTGTATTTTTTGGGTACTGGAAGCGAAGACAAATCTCTTTGACACTATGGCATGAGCTATGAAACACACTTAAGATTTTATAATTAGGAACGAATGCTAACTCTGTTCTGTTTATTGGGCTAGTTTGAGATATATCTTTTAAGATACCATGCTCGAAAATATTAAGATAGTAAGATGGTACAAAACTTAATACTGAAGGGATCCGGTCCGCGCAGTAATGTTGAAACTTTGAAAGTGTCTAAATCCTGATTATCGCCCTTGGATCGAAACACGCAGTACATGTAGTCCACAGTTGTTGAGTTATGACCTGTCACAAGAGCAGGGGTTGAAATATTGTCTGAGACAAGCAGGACAAACTTGATTCTTAGCTAGTTTTTATCCTGCACACAATACAAAAGGATAGAAATGTGTTTGAAACCTTGCAGGACAATGCACAATTTCAGCAGGACTTGTCCTGCAGTTTAGTGTAAATTCAAGCCCTGAAGAGTGACGTCCCTTCGTGTAGACAAGCCGTCAGACGAAACGGTGAGGCAGTTCACTTGCAATGGCATGGACTAAAGTAAATTGATTTAAAATTTGAAGAAATACATTTTAAATCGGAATCATTTGAGTTCCTTGGTACAGAAGAAGGTATGGATAGTCTCTATAGTCATTATATAGAATATTCCCCAGCGTTTGATCCGCCGACTTGTGATGCAACGTCACAACTCGGGAATACTATGTTGTGGCCATATTGGATTTTCGAATCAGACCAGAAAATGTATCTTACACAACTAGACCCCAAGGGGAACCTGTGTACCAAATTTGAGAAAGTCCATGCAGTACGTAGTTCCTGAGAAATCGCGATAACAAGAATTGTTTACGGACGGACGGACGACAGACGGACCACGGACGAAAACTGATTTGAACACTAAAAACAATATTTAAGTAAGTCATTGGTAAATGTTCTATTTCATACCACTTTATCACATTCTCTGTTGAGTCACTACTGCTAGACTAGTAGTTGGTCTTTGGTCATTAATTTGTCGATCATGTTAAATGTCCAATCATCAACTGATCACTTTCAATCAGAATTGTGTTTATAAGGTACATGTATACTGGACTGAAATACACACACTTTCATTTTAGGTAGTAACTGAACAGGTTATGTTGTTGCACTATACTGCCATGTTGGTTTTCTGGAGGAGGTCACCTGTTGGTAACCTGATTGACAGTAGTAATTGTCATCATGGAGAGATGTTGATAGTGCTCAGTTTTCACAAGTATATGCATGTCTCATTGGTTTCTGATAAATTTTCCCTCAGCAGCTAGGATTCATCCTCACTTGTCATGTTGTGGTATGAACAGGAGAGGGTCTGAATTTTCAAAATGTCTTGCTCTGGTTCTGTAATAGTCAAATCGCCTGGTATTGCAAGCTGAAAGATAAATAAAAGTTTGAGATAACACAAAAAAAATAGGAGCAGTTTATTAGCACATGAACAACATGGTTAGTAAATAAAACATCCAGAGATACATTTTTAAGGATGGATCGGCATCTCCTTGGTTGGTATTATACGTTGTTCAGATTATAATTTAGTACGGTACCATTATTCAAGATTGGCATATTCTATTGTAAAGGATACCAAAATCTGTAATAGAAAAAATTGACATTAGCAACATTTCAAAATCAATATACATATAACCAAAGAAAAATAAAATGAACAGCTGTTAAACCATTATATAATTTTCATTATCTGATCACTTCTGACTCATCAAGCTAGTAAAAAAAAATTGGGCAATTGGGAATAATGAGAGATGAAAAAAAAGTGGTGACTAACATCAGCTCTGTCAAGGTAGATAACACAAAAATTACCAACTCTTGCCTAATCTTGCCTAAACATAATTTTGAGGACTGGGAAAAATGTTGCTAATGTCACTTGTCAGGGCCTGATCCAGGCCGTTTTTGAATCCATTGAACCCATTATAACAGGTTTGGGTGCCATCAATTTGGGCACCCAAATGAATTTTTTTTTTTTAGCAAATTCCCTCTCTGACAGGCTGAAACCAATGCAACTACTATTGCCAAATATTGAGTTATCAGACTGTATTTAGACCATTTAATACTCCCACAGCTTCCATGGGCTTTGACAGTCCCACATCGTGGCCTATGTATTTCACTTTAACTCATCACACTCTGCACCATGTAAGAGTGCCCAACTAAAAGTCTAGATTAATCAGGTCCCTGTTTGTATAATATTGCTAACGTCATGTGGACATCATGAAGGATTCAAAATGGATTTGACAGAACGACATTAGCTACACCTTATTATTGTTCTCCAAATTCAAATACGTAAATGAATTCTGCTTGGTATTTCATCATCCTTTCAATTCATTCTGGGGTCTCTTGTGATAATTGTATACAGTTTGGATTATTAGCTTCTAGCCTACAAACAAAAAATTGAACACATTCTTGGCCGGGTCTGTCATAGATGAAAAATGAAATTTTGAAAATGGTAGATGGTGGTACCTTTTATAATACAATACGCCTTTTGCAAATGGGAATCTGATTTTCCCTCTTATGCTCTCACAGAAGTATATCCCTGGAAACCCTGGACACCTCGACGAAATGGGGGACTTGCACAATGCAAACTATCCAATCAGATTCTGTAATTGTCCCTTCCTGATTGCCAAATTTGATCCAGTTGACCAATCAACTGAGAGAACTAGCATTTGAGTAAATAACAATCAAAGATCCCTCAAACCAAGATAAGAGTTTTGGCACCCATGATATTTTATTCTTCAATAATTTTACTAGTAAAGTGGGCCCCTGTGATATGGACAGTCACAGGGAAGACCATATTTATTTCGAACCTGTTTGTGATTAATATTTTGAACCCGTTTGTCACAATTTTATCTTACATGCTCGTCTCAAAGCAAGTACTCAGCCAATGAATGTGTGAGAAATTTGGGGTAGAGATAGTGACAATGTACAAAAAGTGTATTGATCTCATAAAGGGCCACAACTCTGTGGACAATGGACAATGACCTAAAAGGGTAAACAAAAGAGTCACATCTGCCAGGTGATCCTGGAATCTCTTCCATGTAAGCTACTGTAAGTTACTGACATAACGGACCAGATAAGCTTATCTTGACATTTACAATACAGAGGCATAATTCATCGAAATATTTTAACGGGTCAAATATGTGACAATGCAAGGTACTAAGAATCTTCTAAAGAAAGAATATCTCAATAAGTCGATCAATTAGTAGCCGAGATATTGTGGCCATACCAACAGGTACTGTGAACATCCCCTCCTCCTTTAACAGACGGGGGAAGAACATAATGACAGATGGGTTTCACATATGCAGTATCTATTACCCACATACCTATTCCTGGACATTTTTCTGAAGACTGCAGAGTAGGCCTACCTTCCATATCATACTGTATTTTTACCTGGATGGAATAAAAAATGTAATATGAAATTGGTCATTCCCATTGAAAGGGTTTCATACAAATTGTTTAGTTATATATAATTTTCTTTTCCAAAGTAACCTTTCTTCTTTGAAAAAAACCTGCAATTATTTGAATATTCATTGAGGATTATCTTGATTCTCTCTCTAATATGGAGATCATTTTTCATGAATACATTTTGTTTAGGTGATATTTTAGCCTCCAAAATCGTACAGTATAGCCTCGGGCAACCCAGCCTCACAGCTGGCTGTTCCCGTCCATGCCTGGGGTATGGCTTCAATATGATTATTAAACATTAATTTAGGAATTACAGATAAATTGCCATAAATCATGAAAAAAAAAAATCCTGGTGCATGTTTCGATTTTCTGATATTATCGGAGGATGCATAGTTCACAAAACATCGAAGTTTCAGAAATATTTGATGTACAGAAATCAATTGAAATCAACTGCACAAGTCCTTCACAACAGCTGATGGAACAACAGATGTATTGTGTGTCCCAACAAAACTATTGAGAACGTTTTGTCCGATTTTTTTAGAAATGTATGTTGTTACGTATAAGAATGGTATTTAAATTGTCAAGGAAAAACCTCTGACAACTGGATTCGTTGATTTTGACAAAATCAAAGCAAAGATTGAGATTATTGAGTTACCTGGTATTTTTGGCATTGTTTCTCAGAGGAAGACTGTGTGGCCCGGCCTGGTGTTGCAAATATATTAAACTTCAAATGGTGACTTGAATCTTACAATCTGCAAGCTGCAAATTTTTGTTTATATTGGTCAGCATGATGTTGTTGTTGTTGCTGCTGCGACCTGTTCACTGAGTTGATTCAGTCGTCCGAAATGGAAAAAGTTCAACACGAAGTCTCACTCGTCCCAAATGATCTGATAGACCTCCTCTACTCCAATTTCTGACATAATGGAAGCAATTAATACTTCTTTCCCACTTCTGTGCAACGAAATGCTGCCAGAACTTCCTTTGCTCCTGCTGAGTGCTGTGTCGTCTGCTTTACACCTAACGCCCCCTAGTGGTTTGTCTAGTGAGGAGGGGAGATAACCGCCTTTTGTCCCAAATAACAGCTGCAGCTTATAAGAACTGAATGGGTGAAATCATTGGGAATTAAACTTCCAGAAAAGATATAAATAAACTGCAAAGAGAATGTAGAATTTTACTATAATGCCCAAGGGATAGCAGGGGCTCTGTAAAATGATATCAAATAAGCTTACGACATTGTTCAAATTTATATTGAAATAACAAAGGCGAGAAAATACTCCTCATGCCTAAACTCATCAGGCATGATCATGTCTTTAGATTGAATGCCCCAGATATCATTCAAATGAAAGAAGCTTTAAAGTAGGCTTGGATAAAAAGATTTTTCAGATGAAAGTATTTGGAAAATAATTCTTACACGGTCTTGGATTCCTGCTATAATGAAATTACAGTGTGAATACAGGGCCGGAATGGTAACCTGTTATTCAGGTAACTGGTTTGCCAGAAGGTTACCCAATAACCAGACCACTTCAAATTTCACAGTAACCTGTAAATAGGTTCCCATGACCATTCCTTATTTCCAGCCCAGTGAATAAGTTGAATTTACCAATTCCATTGTGTTATCAACAAATCTTTGATATTTTGTTTGAAAGTTATTTCAGTTGAAGATCTACAATTAATTATATATGGAATAATCAAAATGATTTATATGATAAGAAATGTTTACTCTTTAGATCATGCATGGTTACCATGAATTCTATATCTTGATGCTATCGTAGGGGAGGATCATCAAGAAAACCAAGACTCGACAATTGTGCAATAAATATGCCTTTTAATATTTATTCCTTGAGAATGTTGAATTTCTCAACTTGATAATGTTTGTAAATTGCTGAAAAATAAATTGTGCTGAAAACACATATTATATGTGATTGGCATGTTCCCAGAGATTATAGGAAGCGAATAGAAAAAAATATACAACATGCTTATCTACGGCATATAAAAAATGTGGTGTGAATTTTCTGCGAAAACGGTAACGTTTGTTTGCTTTTTTGTTGATGAGCGCTTATACTTGGAATTCATTATTTGGATGATCCAAAATAATTTGTGTGAAATTTAAAATGGAAACTATGCTATAGGCCTCTACTGTCTTGCCTGTATGTGAATACGAATACGAATACTTTATTACTCCCAGACCAGATTCACTGGTATTAGGGGTGAAAATAGAATTATACAGAGGTGGACAGGATGTCAGGTACATTCTAGTACATGATACTGTATACAGATAATAATTAGTGTATAGATTCAGCTTATGAAACCTGCTTGTTAACAGGGCCGGAGCCGGAGCAGGGGAAGCTCATTTACTTTCAGAACTGCGCAATGTTCTGAAGCCTATCCACCAGGTGTGACCTGGCCCCCCCATGCACTTTATGGTCGAGATAGGGGTGAGCCCCCCCACTTTTGAATATGCTCCGCGGCGCCTGGTTAATACTTAGTCAAATGGTTCGTCAAAATCACTCTTGGGCTTGAACGCTTACCAAAGTCATAGCCCTTTGAATAAACCTACTTAAATTAATCAATACTTTTTTCGACGGGTTATTGAGCAAATCCTTTGTCTTAAACTCATTAGGATATTTATAATAATAAGATGGTATATATCTATTTCTGAGTTCTTCAAGTCGAGTGCAGTAAAATAAAACATGAGATTCATCTCCAATATCTCCACTATCACATAATATACATACTCTATTCTGACGAGGGATACCAGTCCAGCGACCTGTTTCAATCGGTAACCTATGATTGGATGTTCGAAATTTAGTCATGCTATTTCTCAGTCCAGGGGACAATACAGTGAGGTAATTTTCTAAAAGAATCTGTTGTTTAAATATTTTGTAAAACTCTGTTTTAGACAGTTTATTTATTTCTTCGTGCCAGTGTTGAAAATACTGATCAGTTAAATTTTGTCTTACGATTGAAACAAGCCACTTTACACTACTAAATTGCTGGGAAGCCCATATATATCTTAAACCACAATCATTTAATATCAATTCTATCTTATTTAACCATGGCGATTTTCCTGGAATATTACACCTCAGAATGTGATAAAACTAAGCTGGAGAGTTTTTCATTTTTTCCAGAGACGATTTTTGCCCACAGTGTTATCATACGTACGCAAACATCAATTGCTAAAGGAGCCCTATACCAAGTGTGCCCGTGTATGATGTAACACATGCTATCTGAGCTGAATAATCAATAATATATGTATTTTTAAGAAATAGAATTTATTTATTGAATAATCACATATATCTTATTAATTTCTGATTATACCTGGAAACAGGAAAACAATTGCATTTACAAATAGCTTTAAAATATATTGTGAAAAATTCATTTGTTTAAAATATATTTTAAATACATATTTGTCAAAATGCCTTAATAAAGTATTTTCAAAAACATATTAAAAATGTATTTACTGAAATATACATAAAAAATATATTTTAAAATCCATGAAAAATGCATTGTTAAATATTGATTAAAACCATATTCACAAAAATATATTTTAAATCTATTTTTCCAAAAATCCTTGATAATGTGTTTTCGAAAACATATAAAAAATCTATTTACTGAAATATACATAAAAAATATATTTTAAAATCCATAAAAATTAAATTATTGAATATTCATAAAAACTATATTCACACAAATATATTTTAAATCTATTTTTCCAAAAATCCTTCATAGTGTGTTTTCGAAAACATATAAAAATTCTATTTACAGAAAAATGCATAAAAAATATATTATAAAATCCATAAACCATAAATTATTAATATTCATTAAAACTATATTCACACAAATATATTTTAAATGTATTTTTTGTAAAAATCCTTGGTTAGATATTTTCGAAAATGTATAAAAAATGTATTTACAGAAAAATACATATAAAATATATTTTTGTATACATAAAAAATGTATTTTGAATTATTCATTATAAATGTATTCAGAGAAATATATTATAAATCGATTTTTATGGAAAATCCTTTTTTATGCATTTGGCATATACATAGAAAATTATTTTTGACTAAAAATCATTTCAAAATTATTTTTGAAAGCAGCCTTGTAGTTTTTCAGTTATACATTCACCTCTCATCTTTTATTATCTTAGTGCCGTGAAACCATGTCAGTTGCCTCATACCAAATCAAAGTTAAATTATGGATAACACAGGATCAGATATTGCGGATGATCCACTCGCTAATTCACTATCGTTTATGCCTTTCTTTTCTGATCAAATTCCAGCCTATACTGAACACACGTCTGATACAATTGATGCTATTAATCTTGAGTTCATTGAAAATATGTGTTTCAATCCTATTGAACTAAATGACATGGAATACAGTAATACCCCAACAGATGACAATGAATATGAAAGCTTACATTGGAATGATATTAACACGCATCAGTCAAACTATTATACTGAGACGTCGTTTTTAGAAAACAATATTATCGATCATGAAATTTATAAAACACCTTTATCTTTTCTACACCTTAATGCAAGAAGTTTAAAGAAAAATTTTACTGAGATTACTGGTTTCCTACATAATTTAAAATATAAGTTTTCTGTATTAGGTTTTTCGGAGAGTTGGTTGGATCCTACCACGGAACTACTTTTTGATATACCTGGATATAAAGCCTTTCCAGCATCACGAAATAAGAAAAAAGGGAGGTGGTGTTATTTTATATGTGAATGAATACATTAAAACCTGTGCAATACGTGAAGATTTATCTAGTCGTGATCCGGAAGGCGATTTTGAATCTCTCTTCGTCGAATTAGAATTCTGTAATACAAAATATATTGTCGGAATATACTATCGACCCCCAGATAAGAATGTATCTAAACTAAATATAGTCACCTGGAATCCGTTCTTAAAAATAGGGATATAGAAAGAAACAAATGCGTTCTGATGGGTGATTTCAACATAGATCTTTTTAAAACGGAACACCATCGACCTACCAAAGAATTCCTTGAACTATTGAATCAAGCTATTTTTCCCCCAAATTACTAAGCCAACTAGAGTAAAATCACATTCTGCTACTTTAATCGATAACATTTTCATTAATTTTCATGAGGATAATTTGATTTCAGGTATATTTTTAACTGACATCTCAGACCACTTTCCTGTCTTCCATATACTAAAGACACAAGAACTTTGTCGTCCTCACAATATTGACATTACAGTTCAAAGAATTACTCCTGAATTAAAAGATTTGTTCATACAAAAGATAAAGGATACCAATTGGGATGATGTTACCAATCAGGATCATGACACTAATACAGCTCTAAATATATTTCTCAATAAATTTACGACTATTTACAATGAATGTTTTCCTTTGATAACAATACAGTCGACAAAAAAGAAAATTATCAAACCATGGATTACCTATGGCTTACTAAACTCAATTCATGAAAAAAAAAAAACGATATCGTAATTATCTCTCGAAACAAAATGAATTCACACGCACACAGTACAGAATATACAGAAATAAATTGAATCACATGATACGTCTAGCCAAAAGGCAATATTTTGAAGACAAATTTAACTCCAGCAATCAAGATATTAAAGGCACCTGGAAGATCCTTAATCAACTTATGAATCGGAAAAATGTTTCTAAGTCAGCGTCAACATTTAACACTAATGAAAGAGAAACATCTGATAATGACGAAATTACAAATGAGTTCAATAAATACTTTTGTTCTGTGGCTGAAGAACTGGACTCAAAAATTCCCACCTCTGGTCCACACTTTATGGAATACATGAAAAACCGGATACCGCACACATTTAATTTTCCTACTGTTACTTCAACAGACATACAAAACGTTATCAGGAACCTCAAATCGTCTGCGCCGGGCATCGATGGCATACGCACTTCACTGGTGAAGCTGGTGTCTGATTATATTTCTACCCCACTTTCATTTATAATGAACCTATCTTTTACTTCCGGAGAAGTACCAGATGTCCTCAAAATTGCGAAGGTGACTCCAGTATTTAAATCCGGAGATAATACATTTTTTTCGAATTATAGACCTGTATCTGTTTTACCGTGTTTCAGTAAAATCCTTGAAAAACTTGCCGTATCATCGATGCTGCATTTTTTAGAGTATAACGATATAATATTCAAGGATCAATATGGATTCAGAACAAACCATTCTACTTCACACGCTGCATTTTCATTGTATGACGCGCTTATCACTGCAAAGGAATCTAAATATTACAGTCTGGTTACTTTTTTAGATCTGTCAAAAGCTTTTGACACGGTCAAACATGACATTTTACTTGCTAAGCTTGAACATTACGGCTTCCATGGCATGTCAAATAAATGGTTCGACAGTTATTTACAGGGCCGATTACAAAAAGTAATTTTTAACGGATCAATTTCTGAGGCCTTGACAATTTCGTGCGGAGTACCCCAGGGCTCTATACTTGGACCAATCCTTTTTCTGATTTACATAAATGATATAAGCAATATAAGCAACATATTGAAAATATTGTTATTTGCAGATGACACAAGTTCTATATATTCCTCTGAGGATCTTCAAAAACTTTTTGAAACAATGTCTACAGAACTGGAGAAGATACATCAGTGGTGTTGTGCTAACAGGCTATCGCTAAATTTAAAGAAAACAAAGTGTATGCTTATAAAGCCTAACACTAAACTTGTTAGAAATCGGGACTCTACTTTACCTTCCTTGTTGTCCCCCGCTACTTAGTAGGGGGGGGACTTAGAAACACCGGTGTCCGTAATTCCGTAATTCCGTAATTCCGTGATTCCGTAATTCTGTAATTCCGTAATTCCGTAAGATTTTCTTGTCCGGACAATAACTCGTGAATGATTCAACCGATCAACTTCAAACTTGGGGTGTGCCTTGACATCGGCGAGAGGACGGTTGGGATTGTTTTTCAGCAATGTGCGTAATCCAATATGGCCGCCGTCAGCCATTTTGGATTATAAGCAGTTCGATCTTAGATTTTTTTGTCCGGACAATAACTCGTGAACGATTTAACCGATCAACTTCAAACTTGGGGTGTGCCTTGACATTGGTGAGAGGGCGGTTGGGATTGTTTTTCAGCAGTGTGCGTAATCAAATATGG
The DNA here is from genome assembly GCA_036873755.1 of Hanleya hanleyi. Lineage (NCBI taxonomy): Eukaryota > Metazoa > Mollusca > Polyplacophora > Lepidopleurida > Hanleyidae > Hanleya > Hanleya hanleyi. The sequence goes on along the minus strand of JAVTVY010055961.1, from coordinate 15,468 downwards.
CCGCCGTCAGCCATTTTGGATTATATGCAGTTGGATCTTAGATTCCGTAATTCCGTAAGATTTTCTTGTCCGGACAATAACTCGTGAATGATTCAACCGATCAACTTCAAACTTGGGGTGTGCCTTGACATCGGCGAGAGGACGGTTGGGATTGTTTTTCAGCAATGTGCATAATCCAATATGGCCGCCGTCAGCCATTTTGGATTATAAGCAGTTCGATCTTAGATTTTCTTGTTCGGACAATAACTCGTGAACGATTTAACCGATCAACTTCAAACTTGGGGTGTGCCTTGACATTGGTGAGAGGGCGGTTGGGATTGTTTTTCAGCAATGTGCGTAATCAAATATGGCCGCCGTCAACCATTTTGGATTATAAGCAGTTGGATCTTGAATTTTGTTGTCCGGACAATAACTCGTGAACGATTTAACCGATCAACTTCAAACTTGGGGTATGCCTTGACATTGGTGAGAGGACGGTTGGGATTGTTTTTCAGCAATGTGCGTAATCTAATATGGCCGCTGTCAGCCATATTGGATTATAAGCAATTGGTTCTTAAGATTTTCTTGTCCGGACAATAACTCGTGAACGATTTAACCGATCAACTTCAAACTTTGGGTGTGCCTTGACATTGGTGAGAGGACAGTTGGGATTGTTTTTCAGCAATGTGCGTAATCTAGTATGGCCGCCGTCAGCCATATTGGATTATAAGCAGTTGGATCTCATCCGGACAATAACTCGAGAACGATTCAACCGATCTACTTCATATGTGGGGAGTGCCTTGACATTGTTGAGAGTAGGATTAGGATTGTTTTTCAAGGACGTGCTTGATCCAATATGGCCACCATCAGCCATACTGGATTTCATTGGATTTTAAGCAGTTTGATCTTGTCCGGACAATAACTGGAGTACGATTCAACTGATCTCCTTCAAACTTGGGGAGTGCCTTGACATCGGTGAGAGGACGGTTGGGATTTTTTTTCAGCAATGTGCATAATCCAATATGGCCGCTGTCAGCCATATTGGATTATAAGCAGTTGGATCTTAGATTTTCTTGTCCGGACAATAACTCGTGAACGATTTAATCGATCAACTTCAAATTTGGGGTGTGCCTTGACATTGTTGAGAGGACGGTTGGGATTGTTTTTCAGCAATGTGCATAATCTAATATGGCCGCCGTCAGCCATATTGGATTATAAGCAGTTGGATCTTGTCTGGACAATAACTCGAGAATGATTCAACCGATCTACTTCACACCTGGGGAGTGCCTTGACATTGTTGAGAGGAGGATTAGGATTGTTTTTCAAGGACGTGCTTAATCCAATATGGCCACCATCGGCCATACTGGATTTCATTGGATTTTAAGCAGTTTGATCTTGTCCGGACAATAGCTGGAGCACGATTCAACTGATCTACTTCAAACTTGGGGAGTCCCTTGACCTTAGTGAGAGGACAGTCATGTATTATGTTTTATGAATGTGCATAATCCAATATGGGTGCCATCCGCTGTAATAGATTATGTTAAGCTCATCAGCGATATCTCCATTTTCAAATCTCACTCTTATCATGATATGAGATATCATCGACAAAAAAAAATCGACCATAGAGGTCCATGGCCCCCGCAGCAGCAGTGCCAGTTATGGTGGATGTAATCCACCATAACTGGTGCTGCTAGCGGGGGACATGGACCTCTATGGTCGATTTTTTATAGCTGGCACAGAAATTGAAATTGTTCAAAGCTTCAAATTCTTAGGTGTGTATTTTAACAAAAAACTGAATTGGACCTCGCACATTGATTATATTTGCAAGAAGGTTTCAAGAAATATAGGCATAATTAACCATATTAAAACATCAGTCAATAAGACGACTCTTTATATTTTATATTATTCTCTAATTCTGCCATACATATCCTACTGCAATTTGCTTTGGGGAAATACGTATCCCACGCACCTGAAACCTTTGACTATACTGCAAAAACGGGCGTTACGTGTGATAACCCTATCTTCAAAACAGGAACATACGGACCCCCTTCTTAGAAAGCTCAAAATTCTGAATTTAAACAAGTTCAACGTGTACTCTTCGCTTCTGCTTGTTCATAAATTCTTTTACTGCCCTGATCGTTTGCCTCTGAGTCTTCGCCATATCTTTACTAAGCAATCAGCAATACATCATTATCATACTAGGGGACATGGTCTTAAATTATATCGACCATTTTATCATTCCAATTTATCCTTTCATACTGTCACAATTCTGGGACCTTGCGAGTGGAATAAATTACCATCCTGCATTCAATCAATTGAATCTATATCGCTGTTCAAAACGAAGGTTAAAGAACATCTTATTAATAACTGATTCGGTTTCACGTCAATATTATGTAGCGCGTATAGGTTTATTTCTTTAAAGTGATCGTGGACCCTCAGGTAGAGAGTTTCGATCAAATGAGGGACCACTGGAAACAGTGTCGAAATGAGGCAATATATATTTGGTATGCATTAAAAATGTGTCTTTTAGTTTGACGTTTCACTTCGTCTGAGGGTTTACGTTCACAAATAATTATCAAATTGTCGTTTTTATATACACGTTTACTATACATGGGATAGAACAAGCCTTTTGGCTTTATTCCCGCCAGTTGTAATGGAAATATATGTTTGCTCATGTTGGAAGTTATATATGGTGAATAAAAAAATCAAATCAAATCAAATCAAACCATCTCAGTCGAGCAGGGTCACAGCCTGTTAGTCCAGTTTCAGGTTTGCAGCATTTCACTATCGAGTATCGGCTTCAATCCGATTGATGACGGAGCCTATGATGACGTTACCACGTATGCATGGTTCCCTTAACATATTCGTTTTCATTCGGACCAAAGTTATACATCCAAGTACGAATCATCATCGCGAATACCATGGTCTACCTTAACACTCATGAGACGAGTTGGCATTCATTTAAACAGCTAATTATGGAGTGGTCTTGTGGCGCTTCTGTTTGGCTGAGATCCTGAATGACGCACACTGGCATTCCGACCTCAGCGCCGGACCCCTGTGACCTTTGATCAAAGCAAAGCAAATCATTTGATTGGCTGACAGAGAAGGCGACGTCATCAATGAATTATTTACGTTCGAATAAGCCGTTTGCTAGGGCTCTCGACAGTAGAAGAGATAGTGGGAGGGAATGGTCTGGTAGCGGGGCTGGAGTCACCAAGGAATCACCTTGTTGATTTCCTGAATATTTTGCCACCATCAGATTCATCAGTAGGTTTATCGTATGCGTTTGGAGACGATGTTGATGGTATTGGATTTTCTGCATTTCTATCTTTTGCAATCTCTGAAAGAGGCCATTGGGCATGCATTTATGCAGCTCCCAGCAGGCAGCAGCTTTCACGGGATAATGCCTAGAGGTAATAGTGGTATCAAAAAGAAGCAAACATCGCATTTCAAATACAGACCTCTAACACATACATGTATGGCCATCTCTGGCTATGAAACAAATTGGCAGCTGGCACCACCGAGTGGATTGATTACCCGTTCAATACGTTTACAGGACTAAATCACAAAATTTGCTGGGATACCACGTTGACCAATCGAGATTAGCAAACAATCGGTGGCCAAGATGGAAAGAAAGGGCAACCTCTTAAAAACGATGCAAATTCTAAGGTGGCCAACATTAGCTCATCATAAAGGGTGACCATATGCTGTAGCATTTGAAAATTGAGAAAGTATTTGTACTCATCAAGGTTAATTGCAATTGTAACTAACAAATATGGTAGATTAAGAGGACAATTCCAATTCGTCAGATTCATACCAATAATGACATAAGAACAAAATTTGGTGGGAAGATACGGATAGGAAAGACGATTGGTAGTCAAGATGAGAATCAATGCAAATACCGCAATATGTCGGAATATTTCCTTAATTGACCTTCTCCATGTCTTCCGTGCGGCCACTGTTTGGCCGCTTACGCGGTCTTCAAAGAAACATAACAGGATTTACCACTTCATTTGGTTCAAGTAGAAAATAAAATAACCCCAAAATTATCATCATTATTATTCAGTCGTGGTGACGTCATCACAGCATCAGATGAAGGTTTCAATAGATGCTTCAATAAACGAGAGATCCTGAAGGATCTTGGCGCCCACCATTGTCTGATAATCGTAAGCTGATGACAAGAGGATCTTTTTGTCCATTGTAACTAAGAACAAACGATTGATTTGTAATTTTGTTTGCAGAATTTCGAATTTGAGCGAAACAGATCGAAAAAGGGACACTAGAAAACACCAAGATATTATCTATCTAAGGTTCAGGAGTTTCAAGATTTCTAGAAACTGTACTTGATGTCGGTTGTTATAGTACAAGTGAAATGAGCAAAGTTAGTCTGAAAGTGAATGTCCGGGGGATCCTTCGTCTTCGTTTTGTAGTATTTTTTTTTTTTGCATGTGTCATCATTGGGTACTGGAAGCGAAGACTAATCTCTTTGACACTTTGGCATGAGCCCTGATTATCTCCCTTGGATCGAAAAAAGCAGTAGTCTACAGTTGTCGAGTTGTGACGTTGTTTCACAAGAGTGACGTCCCTTCGGCAGACAAAACGGTGGGGCAGTTCACTTGCAATGGCATGGACTAATTAAAGTAAACTGATTTCAGCCGAACAACTCCTTTAGTGTTGCACATGAGCGAACTACTTTTCATATGCTCTGTCCAGATAAACAGGGAAAATTATCTTCAGATAATTCTTTTTAACGCTAGGTCAACAGAGGTATTATGCAGACTTGAAAAGTAATCGAAATGTTCGGTATACATCTATTTTACTATATAGTATGTCACTTCCGGCGATGTGCGCGAAGGCCCCGAATCCGGTCCAAAAATCTGACTGGTGGCTGGGGTGTTATTAGACCCCCAGCGAGATGATTTCTAGAAACTGTACTTGATGTCGGTTGTTATAGTACAAGTGAAATGAGCAAAGTTAGTCTGAAAGTGAATGTCCGGAGGATCCTTCGTCTTCGTTTTGTAGTATTTTTTTTTTTTTGCACGTGTCATCATTGGGTACTGGAAGCGAAGACTAATCTTTTTGACACTTTGGCATGAGCCCTGATTATCTCCCTTGGATCGAAACACGCAGTAGTCTACAGTTGTCGAGTTGTGACGTTGTTTCACAAGAGTGACGTCCCTTCGGCAGACAAAACGGTGGGACAGTTCACTTGCAACGGCATGGACTAAAGTAAACGGATTTAAAATTTGAAGAAATACATTTTAATTCGGAATCATTTGAACTCCTTGATATAGAAGGTGAAAGTATGGATATTCTCTATAGTCAATATATAGAATATGCCCCATCGTTTGATAAGCCGACTCTTGTGATGCAACGTCACAACTCGGGAATACAGTATTAATTTGAAGCGTAACTTGGATTTTCGAATCGGACCAAAAAGGTATCTTGCACAACTGGACCACAAGGGGATCCTGTATACCAAATTTGAGAAAGATCTACACAGCACTTCCTGAGAAATCACGATAAAATTTCATGGGGAAATCTAGTTCAACAAGCTGAACCCTACCGACATTTAATTTTGTGATATTGATTATAATCAATATCACAAAATTAACTGTCAGTAGGGTTCAGCTTGTTGACCTAGAGGAAATTCAAAATGGCCGCCTGGTGGCTATATTGGATTTTCGAATCGGACCGAAAAAGGTATCTTACACAACTAGACCCCAAGGGGAACCTATGTACCAAATTTGAGAAACATCCAAGCAGTAGTTCCTGAGAAATCACGAAAACAATTTTCATTGGGAAATCCAAGATGGCCGCCTTGTGGCCATATTGGATTTTCGAATCGGACCAGAAAAGGTATCTTGCACAACTAAACCCCAAGGGGAACCTGTGTACCAAATTTGAGAAAGATCCATGAAGTAGTTCCTGAGAAATCGCGGTAATAAGAATTGTTTACGGACGGACGGACGACGGACCACGGACGAAAAGTGATTTGAACAGCCCACCATTTATATAGCGATTATCCACAGCGAGAAGATCGTCTATATAGCGTTTAGTGAATGAGAAGGAACGGGCTTTGAATGGATCGGTTTTTGAAAGCGCCTGCATATAGTCATATAAAAAACAAAAATAAAACATTACTGGAGTTTGCCACATCGAGTGGTACCGATCGGTGAAATTTGAGGTCACGGACTATACAGCCGCTTCGTCGAGAAGGGAACCTCGTCCTGTATGATTCGAATCTGACAGGGGTCTCGAGGGAGCGGGGTCACCAGTGGGGTCCCTGTCAGCGGAGAATGGTTTGAAGTGTTCCAAGCCATTCGACAACCTCCCCACAGCGCATGCTCCATTTCGCAGGCTCCATTACCATCCCTGCCACCAATAGCGGAAGTTGACCTTTACCACGTTGCTATGACGTATAGTGGAAACCAACCAACGCATGGTTCAGTTTGAATCCAGCCGAACAACTCCTTTAGTGTTGCACATGAGCGAACTACTTTTCATATGCTCTGTCCAGATAAACAGGGAAAATTATCTTCAGATAATTCTTTTTAACGCTAGGTCAACAGAGGTATTATGCAGACTTGAAAAGTAATCGAAATGTTGCGGTATACATCTATTTTACTATATAGTATGTCACTTCCGGCGATGTGCGCAAAGGTATGGCAAGCCAAAGTGCTTGTATTCGAGAATTTCCGATATCGGAAATTGAATTCCCGATATCGGAATTAAAATTTCCGATATCGGAAATTCATGACCTTCAATTTCCGATATCGGAAATTGAATTCTCGATATCGGAAATTGCAATTCCCGATATCGGAAATTAGAATTTTCAATTTCCGATATCGGAAATTCGGGGACAATTCCCGATATCGGAAATTCAATTCCCGTTATCGGAAATTCAATTTCCGATATCGAAAATTGTCACTGAATTTTCGATATCGGAAATTGGAACTCTAGGGTGCACTCCACACTTGCCACGGTTTCGTACAAAGTGGTGTCTCCCTAAGTTCATAATAGGGAAGGTCGCCCGCTTTGACAGCAAGGTAATTCTAATTACCTTTCTACTAACTGATATCTATAGTATCACCCTGCTGGACGTAACCATTTCTCCAAACGAGGATATAATATTTGCTTGTTGATCGCACTCACTCGCCTCTACAGAGTTAATCGTGTCCGGAATTGAATATCTGGCGGACCAAAATCCACACTCTTTCGGGAAGCGAAAATGATTCCTTTATGGCCATAAAATTTTACAAAAAAACGAGTAGGTCGACCCCGTTTTTTTCGCCATTTTAAATTGTCTTTTGGACGGGAAACACTTTAACATACATAAAAAGAAAATCATTTCGTACGTTTTCGCTGGGTTGCGGGTAGAATTTGACACATTTTCATATATTTTTGGGGGTTTTTCAGAAAAGTTGAAGAAGGGTTACGGAGGATTGCACGTCTTTCCTTTTCAATTTCAATAGCTCACAAGTCTCCTGAAATAAGGGCATGAGTGTGCCCATTTAGAAAATATATACTTTTACAAGGTTTTTGTTAAAGATTTTACATCTATTTATGGCCGAAGATCCGAACCCATGCCTGTTTTTAACCGCACATCATTTAGGTGTGGAATGCACCCCTAGGTTTTGTTAAGCTTCCAGCTTTCATTTCCGATATCGGGAATTCGGTGACAATTTCCGATATGGGAAATTCTATTTCCGATATGGGAAATTGAATTCCCGATATGGGAAATTCTATTTCCGATATCGAAAATTGTCACTGAATTTCCGATATCGGGAATTGCAATTTCCGATATCGGAAATTAGCCATACAAAGGCCCCGAATCCGGTCCAAAAATCTGACTGGTGGCTGGGGTGTTATTAGAACCCCAGCGAGATGGTTGGCCATTCGATATCCTTTCCGCGACAATCTGCCTTACTAGGCCATCTGCACTGTACTCGTTCCACCATGAGGTGAAGTGCGCTAGATGGCCTCTGACCGACAGTTCCAGGCAGCGACACAATAGCGTCGCGCTCGGCGGGGCTCCCCAAACTCGTGCTGAGCTGGAGGTTTGGCGTCCTGGGCAGTGCAGGCCTTGCGTTTCGACGGGTATCCGGGTATCCGATACTCGTGGAGATACCCGTTCATTCGCTTCACGGGAATCTGTTTGGATACCCGTAAAATAATGTCTGGGGAAAATTTTGTCTATCAAAAAAACCATATTCGGCTTTAATAAACGATAGTTTACCTAGAAATCATCGACCGCAGGCTTTACAAATGGCGGAAGTTCATATTTTTACGACGTCTAAGTGGGCGACGAATTATGGCAGCTGCGTGCATTCTCTTGTACTGGGCGATTTTCGTCGTATCATCTGTAGCTACGGGCATTTACACAAACAACCGTGCATAGGAGAATGCAATTGCGGAAACTATCGTGTTATGGTCGATGTTTACAAACGGTAAACATGGAGGACACGAGAGGGCTTGATTCCAATCTGCTTGAAAATGTCGAAAGGAAAGACAATATCTGTACAGGCTTACAACGGATGGCCAGATAATGTAAAGGATGGTTTTGTCTTCATACATAACGACGAAAACACGAAATTAACTCATTATAATCCCTGAAGTTAGTGCTGTGGTGAACTTCTCAAATGTGTGTTCATTGGAATTGTTCGTAATTTCTTGACTTATATCACTCAATTTTAAGTTCATATTGTGTGTTTGTTCAATTCATCAACATATTTAAGTTATATGCTAGGTGTCATGAAGATGGTATTACTATATATGCAGCACTTAAGTATAAACATTCGTAATGAATGAAGTCAGAAGCTGAGCTGGTGACCCGTGACATTCATAGTGAGAGACAGAGCTATTTTTTAGTCCATAATGAGAATATAATCAAGGTCCATAACCTTAAATCGAAAATTTTGAAGTGACTCCAAATTACAGCTCCAAATTAAATTAATTGAAGGAGACAATCCTTGACACAATTTCATAAATCATGCTGCATGTTATTGTGGTTGCTCAAGAGAAAGTTTATCCACTCATCCTATCACAGTAAAATTGACAGTTGATTGAACGGTCAAATATCAGCTCAGTGAATCGAATGGCAACACAGCGGTGGGGAACAACATGATGTGAGAATCAATTATCCTATTAACAACAGTAAACATGAAAAGAGTACATAAATGTTTATTCCACTTTAATCTCCACACTTCAATTTTTCGTCACTTTAGTGGATACTGGTAGATACCCGTAAACTGAAATTGCGAGTATCCGTTTGGATACCCATGAATTTCGACGAAAAGCAAGGCCTGCAGTGGGGGAGCACACACTGACCCAGTTGCACTTCCCACCCTTACCAGAGGGCTTAGAGAAGTTGTCAGACTCATTCTTGCCATTCCCCTAGCCACAGTTGCCTCTTCTGGCTTTTTTTTTGGGGCTTCGATGAGCTGAAGAAATTCTCAACGGGCTTGGAAGCGCTGGCTTTGCGCTTCTCTTTAGCAAGGGTCTGGTGTTGCTTTCCCGTAGATCAGATCTCCGCGTGACACACGGAATCTACGCGTAACTACGCGTAAACTCCGTGTAGTTGATTTCCGCATGGCTCCGCATTGGCCACGCGGAATCATGCGGAGTATTGGGACGATTCAACACGGAATCTACGTATAGAAAACTCCGCATGACACGGAGGAACGCGGAGGAACGCGGAAACTGAGAAATGACTGAAATATGCATATTGACACGGAGAAAACTCCGAATGATGCGGAGTCACACGGAGTTATCTCCGTGTGGAACACGGAAACTGAAAAATGACAGAATTATGCATATTGCACAGCCCTTATTAAAATACAAGCCTTCTGGTGACTAGTTGCAGCAATATTGCAGCAATATCTTTTCCTATGCAAATTAGGTTGCTGCAATAGCGGCAATATTGCTGCAACAAGTCGCCACAAGCTAAAATTGCAGCAGCATTCCAGTCAAGCATGTTGCTGCAATATTGCATGTACATATGTGATTGACATCCGAAAATCACAAAAAATGTGCAAATATTTAAGTTTGTAACCCAACCAAGTATAATAACATCTCTCACGAGTCCTGGGTGCCTGGTTTACGAGGACGAATGGAAAGAAGATATTGGGGTGATGCACTGGCACAGCTCCTCAGATAGCTCACATAATCACAAACACAAGTTAATTTGTTAGGTTTTGAATATGAAGAACAAGACAAGAAGGTGATATGAATTATATTTAATTTGGTATTTTAAACATGTTAAAGGTTGAAATATCACTATTATAAACTTGAGTGGCATAATCGACTCAGCATGGTATTGTATATTTTCCTACCTGTTATCCAGAGTCCTAAACAAGAGACGGTATGTAAATACTTAGGAGGTGTGGGGCTTTTCAAAATTTATTGCACTGTCTGGCCCTGGCAATATATTTAATTAGATATATGAAACTCCAATGCATAATAGGAGCAAACTCTCTCATGATCTGGGAAGAGTACTATCAATTTCTTTAAATTGTGAATAGTTAACACACTTTAGCATGTTCAGTGACATAACCATGTCACGATTTTATAAAAAAATCTTTCATCTAGGCATCCAATAATATTTCGTCAACACTCGGTTCACTGAAAGGATTGATCCATGCCTTGTGAACGTGTTTTTTTCCAGTAAATTCCAGCACAGTGCTACTTCTTTGAAAATTACGGATCGACAGTATGTCTTGTGTCACAACTCCAACCTGGGCAGGGGTGTCCAGTGTGCCTCTTCATGCTGTTCTTCCGAAATTCCCCAATATCAGTTCCACAATCAGTACACCGATATAGGCCTACCTGAAAATAAAATGCAAACAAATAAAATCAAATATAAAATTAATATTTTGACGTTTTTGCCCATATTTCGGATATAAATTTTTACACAAATGAATCTTTTGGATATTAAACAATTATTGAAATTAATAGTTTATCAAGGATCACAATTTTGCTTTTCTGAATTTCTTGGTGAAGTTGCCACACATGCCATAGTTGTACAGTGTGCTCTTTTGAGCAGAATTTGTTGTGGAAATGTCAAGAACGAACGAGCATGTTCAGGTGGTGGTTTTACATTTTTCAACTTAACAAACACAGTCACAGGTTTAATTAAACTTGGTTGTTTTTTGAACTTCGATGAGTAACATGAAAGACAGTGAACAATCTTACCAGATGTGTTGTTGTTGTCGAATGTCGTCGGACGCACATCAGCCCGGCGGCCTTTTGGGGTAGGGTATTCGGACACATGATTCACAAGTCATCATCAAATGGCAGTAAGAGTGTTGCCCAAACGTTTGTCAGACTACCAAGTGTATAATTAAAAGCATCCATTTACGACATACTGGTTGAACCAGAACTGGACAGAAGTACAACGAACACCCGCCAACAACTTTTGAAACAGCGAAATTTGGCGCTATTCTTGCAGGGGAAATTCATTCAGTATCATCACTCAGGCGGATGGTAGAGTCTGTTGTTATTGTGTCTGTTTTGGATGTACCGACCGACGAATCATGTTGTTGTTCAATGACAAGAATATCATTTTAGTTGTTTTGAATTAGCGTCTGCTCTCTCTCTCTCTCTCTTCCCGCGACTTCCCCCAACCTCTCAATGCTACGCGCCAAAAATAAACGGCTCGAGAAGTGTATGTATAAAAACTCGGACTTCAACCTAAAATCGGATCTCTGGATCAATTATTTTTCTTTCATGAGAATACTACCAATTCTCACTTAGAATACTGAACTGTCTGAAGAATAAAATAATTCTTGTCGTTTGTAAGGACAGTAATTAGTCTTAATTAAACTTGTCACGATACTTCTAATTTTGGAGTCCGCTTCCGGATTTTTTTAGTTTCGATTCCGAATTCTTTTGCAAATCGGCAATTCATCTGGCCTTTGCTAGGGTTCAGTTTTCGTGGATCCATATTTGCGTGAACTCTGTAACTAAACTGATCAAGTCTATGTTGTCTAAAAAGTATCACTGCGAAAGCAAAGACTCAGAAGAAAGAAATATTTGAATACTTGGGCTACATCAATGTTTAAAACTGCTGCTGATTTCACAAGACTCTAAAACTCCCGCGACTTTGAATGGAAATCCAAATGTTGAATACAACAACAACAACAACATGCCGAATGTGGATAGTTTTGTTTCCTTTAACTTATTCCAGTTTAACTTAAGGACTTTGTTTCTTTTGCAAAAGCCATGTGACAGAGGTCTGGTGTAATAGCGAGCGGAGCGCGGCCGCGAAGCGGCCGCTTGCGAAGCAAGCTCTATAGGTATTGCGTAGACGTGCATATATGAAACAAAACATAGCAAAATTTAATGAAAACAAAGCAAATAACAACAACAACCGATATCCCTTGAACGAAAAAACGGTGATTTCCGTTTCCGCCACCCATGGAGAAATTGCATGCCAGGACAAATTACTCGTGATGAAGACTTAAGGCTGGTTAAAAATAATTTCCTGTTTAGCATCATTTTTTTATATAAATCTGGGTAGGGAGGGCGGATTTTTTTTTTTTTTTTTTTTTTTAGTGGCTTGTGTGAATAAAATCATCAATAAACCTTGCCTGAATAGTTGAATTTCTGCTCTGAATAAAGTAGGTGGCATCCATCGTCCTGCTCTGCTGTTTGCCTTCATAATTGTAAATTTTCAAAACGCCCAGGCCTTCAATACATCCACTGATCGTCGAACTTGGCAGATAACAAATGGCATTTTCGCAACTTTGAAGCGCGCACGCCATTTGCGTACACTTCGCCATCCATAAGATGGCTTGCGAATCGTGAGTCTCCATTATTGCGGAGCGATATCCGGTATATTACGGGATTCTGTTCGGCCTTCATCCGGCAGAGAACAGACTCGAGAAATCTGATAAATTACAGGTTTTCAAACCACTTGGGAAACAGATATAGGCTAGGCTTACAAAATATATAGGTATAAATAACTTTCGTATCACCCAAGAGGTGTGGTAGATCTGTAATTTTCAACAAGTAGGGCATCACATGATTCGAAAATGGCGAGTTACGTTGGGGTTACGTCGGTAGACTTTAGCTGATTGGCTGACGAATTCACGTGGTATTGATTTCTGGAAATTCCCTCTCGCACTTGCCGAAAGTAGGCTGTAAATGGATACACACGATCCCAGGGTCAGTCTTGCTGCGTATAGATGACCGAGATGGTTACAGGTTGGCGCGCACGCTTCACAACTCAGCATGCTCGGTTATCTACAAAATGCGGACTTGGGCCTCGGAAACGGACATTTGAGTCGAAAACGGACTTTTAGGCAAAAAAAAAAAAAAAAAAATTTTTTTTGGGGCGGACGAAATTTCGGGGGCGGGCGGTGATGCTAAACAGGAAATTATTTTTAACCAGCCTAAAAGAAGAAAACATAGCCTAGCTGGCATGTCATTTTTCGAAAGGATTTCAATTTATTTATAATTTTACACAGATGAAAGTAACTGCAGACTAAAAATGATTCGTTATGTGGCTTTCGTCCATGTCGAAGATGTCCGATGCAAAACGCAGACCACGTGACCAAGAGTTCCATCAAAAACGTTTCGCACTGAAGGTAGTCCACTGAAGGCGGCACTGAAAACGGTGTACATCTTTCGTCAAATTTAGTTCTATGGGAGGCAAAACCTGCATAAAATTCTTATCTATGGAAAGCTTATTTATTGCATTTTTTAGATCTGAAGTATCGTGTAAATATGACAAGGCATTTGTTAGAAAATAAACATTTACGACGCAGTCGTGGTTGTAAAATGAAGCCATTCATCTTTTCTAAAACATACATGGGAGGTAACTCCGCTAGAACCGCTTGATCTCGCCGACGACGCGTGAGGGTCCTACTGTTTACCGTCCAGGCATAGCCATACGCCCAGTCAAGTCCAGTAGCGTACAACTCACGTCCACTCATGTTCAGTAGAAAAGAGATAACCGCACAGGCACGCATTCAGTCACCAGTGACGTCCAGTAGCAAATGTCATGTCCAGTGGAGATAACTGAAAATTGTGATTTTGCGATTTAAGTTTAAAATTCGATTTTGAATTAAAACTGAGTTCGTAACCTATTTATTTTGTTAATTACGAATTGGAATTTCAGTTTTTTGAATGAAATTTCAGTTTTAATTTTGATCAAGATTAAAGTAAAATTATTTTTAAATACTTGAATTTAAATTTGAATATAATTTTAACTCGAAATTAAAATTTAATAGTCGGAAAAAAGTTTGAAGAAAACATTTCATATGGAATGAAGTCCAGAACTGATGTTTTGAGTTCAGCTCAATCAGTTCCTAATCTGAAGCTAGAGTATGTTTCAATTTAAACTTTCAAAGTTTACATTCAAAATTAATAATGAACTTTTCGAAAATTCCTGAAACTTCAGTATGTTTTATAAGCTAGACATCCTCCGATAATACCGGTACCTAAAAATTTCACACCAGAGATAGGCCTACATATTTTTTTTAAATTTAATCATGGCAATTTATTTGTATTTCCACATTTTAATGACATGGGAACCGTACCCCAGTTGCAGACGAGGGGGAGGGGGAAGCCCTCCCCCCCCCTCTATATATTTTTGCTATCCCTAAGGCCAGAGTGCTGAAAATTACCACACTATATCTGTGGGTCAAGCTCTACTAGAAAATGTGAAAACAAAGAAACAAAAAAGATGGCCTTCTCCTATATTGTAACTTGTTTCATCAGATTAATATTTTATTTTCTGGAAACCATGAAGAATTTCGATTAACATTATACAAGCGGGGCGCGGCCGCGAAGAAGCCGCTTGCGAAGCAAGCTCTATAGGTATTGTGTAGACATGCGAATATGGGACAAAACATAGGCAAAATTTAATGAAAACCCAGCAAAAACAACAAAAATGCAGAACTAATTTTTGAGTTCGCCTCAATGTAAAATCAGTTCAAAGGTGTCCCTAACCTGAAGCTAGGGAGAGTATGTTCCAATTTAAACCTTCAAAGTTTACATTCAAAATTATAATGAACTTTTCGAAAATTCCTGAAACTTCAGTATGTTTTATAAGCTAGACATCCTCCGATAATACCTAAAAATTTCACACCCGAGATAGGCCTACATATTTTTTAAAATTTATTTAAATGGCAATTTATTTGTATTTCCACATTTTAATGACATGGGAACCGTACCCCAGTTGCAGACGAGGGGGAGGGGGAAGCTCCCCCCCCCCTTCTATATATTTTTGCTATCCCTAAGGCTAGAGTCCTGAAAATTACCACAATATATCTGTGGGCCAAGCTTTACTAGAAAATGTGAAAACAAAACAAAGAAAAAAACAAGGTGGCCACAATGATGACGTTTTTCAAAACATATTTTTAGACGATTTTGCGGTCATGTTACCCTCCCAATGCCATTCCCCATTATAGACACAAATGAATTTTAAATATCAATACCCAATATGATTAATTATGGTTTTCATGTCTTGTTTATCTATAATTT
>JAVTVY010055960.1:0-28549 GCA_036873755.1 Hanleya hanleyi | reverse complement strand
ACCGCTTGGTTCTGTCCGTTGCTATGCAAAGTAGAATAAATATGGACATCTCGCAAGAAATGGTTGCAATTACCCCAATCACCTGACAAAGCCCACTGTCCCGCCATTTTTTGTCGTGTAAAATATACGTGCCCCTGTAACTTGTGTCTATCGAGGCCAGACATATTAAATATATTGCCATCAGTGTGTCGGAAATGCCTAGATGTAAAACGAAGACTGACTGTGCGTTATTTATCTTCACCATCAGACGCCAAACAATAACAGATGCATTACCCAGGGCTGCTAAAATCCCAAACATCCATACTACAATCTGGACAAATTCGTTGGCGAGAAGATCAGAACAGGAGGAGTAGACGTCCACATCCGGCAGACAGTCTTTAACATTCTCCCCAGCAAAACAGCAGAATCGATAGGAGTCTGTCCGCATAGTCTCCACATTCAAAGAATGAAACGTTTCGGGGGCTGTTTTATCTAGAGGATTTCCTTCTAAGAGTAGTAACTCGAGTCGAGGGATGGAAGTGAAAGCATCCAGTTTAATTTCACGCATTCCGTTATTTGATAGATCTAGTTTGTAAATCTGGGACAGACCAAGGAATACGTAGTCCTTGAGTTCATCGATCATCATTCCACTAAGATTCAATTGGGGCAAAGACAACAATCCATCAAAGGTCCCCTTCTGTACAAACGATACAGGATTGCCCACAAGTTCCAGTGTCCGTAAGTTATTAAGTCCATTGAAAATACCTCGCTTCAGTGTAGTTAACATGTTATGCCTCAGATCGAGATAAATCAAATTCGATAAATTAGAAAACAGTTGCAACGAAACTTTATCTAACTTATTGTTAGAGAGAACCAGGATTGATAAATACGAAAATTCCTCAAATGTCGACGTATTCAAAACCAGCTGATTTCGGTCTAAATCAAAAACACGTATATTTGATGATATTCTGACGTATGGTACCTGATATATGTCACGGCAGGAGATTAAGTATCCGAAACAACTACAGTTATTCGGACAGTTGAATGATTCAAGATCACAAAAAATCTCATCCATCCAACCTGATTGACAAGTTTTTCTTCCATCACACAGCTCCTCCAAAGAAATACATTGAGAGGTATTGCCACAACGATACTTCCCAGGGCAAACACGGCTGGTGCAATTTGATTCATCGGCACCGTCTATGCAATCTATGATACCATTGCAGACTTTGTTGAGAGGAATGCAGTAAGACTTTGGACATTTGAACAGGGAAGGGCATTCAAATCTATCACAATATCGTAGGTGGGCGCCATTTCGACAATACCGCAAATCGCCATACTGATCATGATCATAGATGCATGCTTTATCACGAGGGAAACATTTGGCATGTTCAGGATGGCATCTTTGGTGATCGGTGTTACCGGGACATTCATTGTCAAAGTTTAATCTCCACTTCATTTCTCCATTTTCTTCAAAGAAGTACCCAAATCTCATATGGTTACCGATATTTCGGTCTTCATCGGCTTGACTGGCATCCGGGCAATCTGGCTGTAAATCTTGAAATCTGCTGATTGGGAGGCATCCTACAGCGGGGCATGCGAAACCCTGACAGCTCAAGCCCCAGTCACAGGACTCTTCGTCGGAGCCATCTACGCAGTCTATTTTGTGGTCACATCGTAGTTCTTTTGGGATACACTGACCATTTGTACATCGATACTCTGACCCAAAACAGTCAGGATGGATACAGGCGTTCTCGTCACTGCCGTCATAACAATCAGATTGAAAGTCACAGTACTTAGAAATGGATACGATTTGTCCGTCTCCACAAGAGTATATACCATATAGCGTCACACAGTTATCCTCGTCTTCTCCTCCCATACAATCTGGTTGTCCATTACAAATAGCGTCTGGGCTCAGACAAGTCCCGTCATAACACGTAAATAAGTAGGAGAGGCATTTCTCCTGTTTCGCAATGCTGTCTCGTTCACACATAACATGTGGTATGTGACCATCTATCGCAACACAGGTTTCAGAACTGTTTGTGATAATCTGTTGATTATAGCGACGAGAGTCTTCTGACAGTGACAAGGAGATGCACCCAACCCGGGAAGGGTTATATTTTACCCACATGTCCCCATTCCCAAAACGCAGGCCCCGAGACATGATGTAATCTCTTATTTCTTCCCGTGAAAATTTATCCAGCACCGCCAATTTACCTCCGTGAAATTTACACAGACGAGTTCCCTCTTCAACTTCAATAGACGACGCGATCGATATATCAGCAGTGAGAATGGCTAAACATGAATTCTGAACATAGTTCCAACCATCTGGGCACTCGTATTTGTCGTCCATTGGATGATTCCCCCACACCTCTTCATTCCATGTCTCATTTGGTAGTGTTTTGTTGTATTCGCAAATGACATTCGCTGCGCTAGGATGTTTTGTCTGGCAATTAATTTTCGCCCAGTTACTTGAGAAGAAAGGGTTGCCGACGTTCATAGCTACACACCTCAGTCTTGTATCATATACAGGTTGAATCTTTTCTGTATCCATAACTGGCTTTGGTTCCACTGGAAGGATGTTGTTGAAGGCATCAAATGGGTAATACCAGTCAGACACTGTCAAGGGACTGCCATCTACCCACCTATAATTATCCGCCTGAAAAATACATTATGAAATAAATAAATACATGCATTTTGAGAGGAGAATTTCAGAAATCTCGGCGTCAGCGCTCAAATTGACATTGTGAAGTTGGTGATAGGCGACATTCTCCCCAAGAAAGTTAATAGATGATAAGGCATGAATAAAGTATTTGAATTATGATCGTGAGAATTTTACGGACGGTGGCAGTATCCTGCGTATCGGATTTGGGAAAAGTGGCATTAAGAATTTAAAGGAATATATTTTACAAAGGAGATTCATACTGAGTTAGGGCAAAGCGTTTTTTGATCGAAACTAAAACATGTTTTACAGCCAACATGGAAAGGATAACAATCGTAGAAATAATTGTACCAAATGATTTTATTTTTCCTTATTTTTTAGCCCACCATCACCAGATGGTGGGCTATTCAAATCGCTTTTTGTCCGTGGTCCGTCGTCCGTCAGTCAGTCCGTCCGTCAGTCCGTCAGTCAGTCCGTCCGTCCGTCCGTCCGTCAGTCCGTCCGTCCGTCCGTAAACAATTCTTGTTATCGCGATTTCTCAGGAACTACTTTATGGATCTTTCTCAACTTTGGTACACAGGTTCCCCTTGGGGTCTAGTTGTGCAAGATACCTTTTCTGGTCCGATTCGAAAATCCAATATGGCCACCAGGCAGCCATCTTGGATTTCCCCATGAAACCTTGTTATCGCGATTTCTCAGGAACTACTCCATGGATCTTTCTCAAAGTTGGTACACAGGTTCCCCTTGGTGTCTAGTTGTGCAAGATACCTTTTCTGGTCCGATTCGAAAATCCAATATGACCACCAGGCAGCCATCTTGGATTTCCCCATGAAACCTTGTTATCGCGATTTCTCAGGAACTACTATATGGATCTTTCTCAAATTTGGTACACAGGTTCCCATTGGGGTCTAGTTGTGCAAGGTACCTTTTTTTGTCCGATTCGGAAATCCAATATGGCCACCAGGCAGCCATCTTGGATTTCCCCATGAAACCTTGTTATCGCGATTTCTCAGGAACTACTTCATGGATCTTTCTCAAATTTGGCACACAGGTTCCCCTTGGGGTCTAGTTGTGCAAGATACCTTTTCTGGTCCGATTCGAAAATCCAATATGGCCACCAGGCAGCCATCTTGGATTTCTCCATGAAACCTTGTTATCGTGATTTCTCAGGAACTACTGCATGGATCTTTCTCAAATTTGGTACACAAGTTCCCTCTCGGGTTTTGTTGGGCAAGATACCTTTTCTGGTCCGATTCCAAAATTCAATATATCCATCAGGCGGCCATCTTGGATTACCCCATGAAACATTGTTATTGTGATTTCTCAGGAACTACTGCATGGATCTTTGTTAAATTTGGTACACACGTTTTCCTTGTCATCTAGTTGTGCAAGATACCTTTTATGGTCTTCGAAAATCCAATATGGCCAACAGGCGGCCATCTTGGATTTTCCCATGCAACTTTGTTATCGTGATTTCTCAGGAAGTACTGCATGGATCTTTCTCAAATTTGGTACACAGGTTCCTTTTATGGTCTAGAAAATCCAATATGGTCACAAGGCGGCCATCTTAAATTTCCCCTTGAAACATTGTTACTGTGAATTCTCAGGAAATATTACATTGATATTTCTGAAATTTGATACACAGGTCCCACCCGGAGCCTAGTAGTGCAAGATACCTTTTTTGGTCCAATTCGAACATCCAAGTTACGTTTCAAATTAATACGGTATTTCGAGTTGTGACATTGCATCACAAGATTCGGCAGATCAAACGGTGGGGCACATTCTATATATTGACTATAGATAATATCCATACCTTCACCCTCCATATCAAGGAGTTCAAATAATTCGGAATTAAAATGTATTTCTTCAAATTTTAAATCAGTTTTCTTCAGTCCACGCGGTAGCAAGTGACCTGCTCCACCCTTTCGTCTGCCGGCGGGTCGGCTACATCAAAGGACGTCACTCTTGTGACTCAATGTCACAACTTGACAACTGTAGACTACTGCATGTTTCGATCCAAAGGAGATAATAAGGATTCAGGCACTTTCTAAGTTTCAACATTACTGCGCGGACCGGATCCCTTCAGTATTAAGTATTGTACCATCTTACTATTTTCGAGCATGGTATCTATAAAGAGATATCTCAAACTAGCCCAGTAAACAGAGAAGAATTAGCATTTGTTCCTAATTATCAAATCTTGAGTATGTTTCCTAGCTCATGCCAAAGTGTCAAAGAGATTGGTCCTCGCTTCCAGTACCCAATGATGACACGGCCAAAGAAATAAAAAAAATAATATACTACAAAACAAAGGGGAAGGATCCCCCGTACATGTACATTCACTTTCAGACTAACTTTGCTCATTTCTCTTGTATTATAACAACCGACATAAGTACAGTTTCTAGAAATCTTGAAACTCCTGAAACTTAGATTATATCTTGGGGTTTTTCAGTGTCCCTTTTCCAATCTTTTTCGCTCAGGAATCGAAATTCTGTAAATAAAATTACAAATCAATCGATTGTTCATAGTAACAATGGACAAAAATATCCTCTAGTCATTAGCTTACAATTATCGGACAATGGTGAGCGCCAAGATCCTTCGGGATCTCTCGTTTTCTTTTTGGGGTGTTTTAAATAAGCCTGGGACCTCGGCATTAATTGTAACTGGGCGTTAATTCCTTATAATATTGACATGATTTGATGCAAAGCACCCATAAATTGCCCAATTATAGTGCCTAGATGTTACTCTTACGAAAGTGACGCATTTCTACTCCTTTCTGGATAGTAATATTGCAGTGAAACTGCATGTGATGTATACGCATGACGATTGCAACAGGACACGAAACGTTACTGTAGAATATTGGATGGACAAAGCTATGCAAACAAGCACATTCATTCCATATGATACAAGTTGACGAAAGAAAATATCACAGCACGCTCGCTGAGTTTCAACTTGTCTTAATTCTCTCGTGTTCCGGGGCCATAAATCATTCATAAACATTAATTTAATGTGTGAGAGGTATTCATCTGAAGAGTCAGTATGACAGACCGATTTAGTTAAAACATGATCAGGAAGACCACCAGAAAATCATTTCGTTGAAATAATACCGTATTGACGGTATGAGCATCATAATATCTAACCAGCATCCTTATAAACGCGTTAATACTGCATTCAGAGTCAACGCGTGTTGTCACATGCAGTTACGACATATGCGAAAGTTATGACAAAACAATTTGCAAGTGCATGTCATAATGTCTTAACTTTAGACAAAACGCGTTGAAATGGTGCATGTCGATGCAACATTTCACAGAAGAATCAACAACAAGATAAACGAATCTTCTAGGAATCACTTTCTTATGAGAAACCTAAGTCATCTACATATCAGAGAATAACTTCTTCAAATTTCCGTATGGCCTTCAAATCATTTGGGCTACAAATACAAGTGTCTAGTCCCTAATTCAATATTCAGCTGTCCTATATTAAAGAATTTCCGCGTCCTTATTCCAAAGACCTAATGCATACAAATAGTATTAGCACAAAGCAAACATATTATAAATAAACATAGGCTTTGTCGCCTGTTCGTGGGACAATAACTTCGTAGACAGCTTGGAGCAACTGAAAATTCTGATATTAAAATCAATGCGGGATAATCTATAACTTACGTACATAATTTTTCAGCTTTTCTGTGTATCTAATATCGATTCTGTGTATCTAATAACAGAAACTCGATGGTCTTGGTGATATTAGTGCATGTTCTAAAAATGAAGTTCCAACTCCTCTTGGAGGTGGAAATATCGCTCTTTTATCTTTTGCAGTAAATTGCTTCTCCCGTATAAGGCGTGACCAGCAAATTCGTGTCTGGAACCCTTTGCAATGGGAAAGGACTTATGTGCTACACATTATGTCAGAAACGCACGAACAGAAGAGTTAGGTGTCATATTTCCCATTCGAAAATGACTAAGGCTCAAAATTACTGCGGGTCGATAACGTTTATATTTGAGGGATATTCTTTCACATAGGGCTGAAAATTACCTTAATAGTCATTCTCGCTTATTATATGACAATATTATTGTTCCAAATGATATCTAGTTTATTGACTAAACTGATATCCAACATTTTGCAGGAATGACTTAGGGACGTCATCTCTCCAAAGGTGTAAAAGGCCATCTTCACTTCCATATCCCTCCACGACGTAATCGGTCAAATTTTCCTTTCTGAACAAGACGCTTCGGCATCTCTGAGGATTCTTCCTTCGAATCAGCAGTCCTAACCGCTTGTCACAACCCGGTTTAGTGATAAAACGTGGAGCCGTTAACTCTGCATGCAGTGTTAACCGATTTTGATTTTAAAAATTATGACAAATGAAACAGTTGTGCATTGATCCTGCATGCAGTATGAATGCATTTTGTCGCTTAGTGACACAACGCGAAATGTGTGACAAAATGTGTGGCTTTATTTCATTTTCACTCAGTTGGAAAAGTAGGTCAAATTATTTCATTCCTGGAAACTGAGGAAATTGTTCTCTAATCTGAAGTTTACTTGTCTTTTCCTATAGCGTACATTCTGGTGTCCCAGTGTAATGAATTTTCCTATAGAAATAATATGAGCTGCGACAACCGTCAGCACTGGGGATATATGTGTAACAGTACACAATATCTAGGTAAAAGATAATTGTCCAGCACCGCAAACATTAAGCTTAGGTGAGGAATTGGCTGTAGTGAGTAACTCATGATATAAGGTATCGCGCTCACGGCATTACACACTGAGCTACCCAGCAGAGCTTGAGAATATCTCTTTTGATAAAACTGGTATTATATATATATTACGTGACTATCAATTTGGTATATTTTGGTGATATAACTTTGGAGACATACGACGTTCCCACTGTAATTGCAATCATCAGCAGAGAAATGTCGGATTCGAATATTGCAGTATTAATCAACCCGGTGCAATCGAAGCAACCGTACGAAAAATTTAAGAGATTTACCTTGTTAACGTCACTTAAACCCATGAATATCATCCCATAATTCTGACTATAAAACTCCTCTCTCCACACTGTAGTCAATGATTCTTGTATAAACTGGATCTCTGAGATAGTGTTGATGCTAACCATGTAGGACCCCATTGAGTGACAATGATTCCTAGCATCCTCCCACGATGTCATTTGTTCGAGGGGTGTGAATGTGTAACAATGTCCATTGAACCGGTAGCATTCATTATAGTTATCAGTATTACGTTGCACATTCGAATCTTTCGTTATCATCCTGAAGTTTAAATCAATTCTAAGCAAATGTAGGGGACGAATGACAACAGTTAATGCCGTCACTGTTCTGTAGATAAAAATACGTCTAAACCCCAGTTGATGAGGAAACAGGTGAGTTTGCAGACTCCCTTCGCTGGGAGGTACAGTGAACTCCTGAATTCCCAGGAACCCATATGGTGGAGAAGTTGAACCATAAATAGCTGCCACTTCCAGAAACCAGTGAGACCCAATCGGATGTTCAGTCTGTGATAACAATACCCAGTAACACGATGGTTCCCAATATTTCATGATGCCACAGCCACTGCTTAAGTTCAGCCTGTCCTCTGACTCGGGACACGTGTCGATTAGCCTACATAAATTTTCATTTATCCCTCCCAGCTCTACACGAATGTATTCGGTGTTCCATGTCGCCTTTCCGGCAATCTCTTCGAAAATAATCTCACTGTGGTTTGTGTGATACAGTTCTCCGCAACGTTCTTTCGTCTCAAATTTGGTCAGAAACGTTCCAGACTTTGAAAGATATTGTGCCAAACCATACTTCCTACAAATCCGATATCGAACATTGTCAGACAGAGATTGTATTTGCAGCTTGTGTATGCCCTTTGTTTGAAATGGCAATACATTTACTACCAAACACTCGTTTAATCGCTCGACGTAATCTATACTAACGAAGACTGTGTTATTCTGCATCATTGACGAAAGCGAAAACGTCTCTTCCTCTATGGAAACTTCTCCTGTAAAGATTGACTTCGATATTTCATATCCTCGACAGGTAGATGAAATGAATGTTATATCGTCATATCTCCATCTACTGCCCATAGCACTCGCGTAATCGTACTGAACCACATACACAGAAGACGATGAGCTGACAAAATTCTCCAACAAGGTCTTCATATACCGAGGAAACACTTCACAGAACGGGCCTATCATTTCATTGAAAGACAGTTCGCCATCAAAAAGGGCTATCCCGAAATATGCACAATCATCGGTGTTGGGCGAATGCTCCAGAGGCTGACGAATATCGAGCTCTAATATCTTCAGTCTTTGTAATGGAGGACCTATAACCTTCTGATAAACGCAGTATGGGTGTACTTGATCCTTGCTAATCTTGTATCCAGTTTCTACGTAATTTAGATTTGTACTCTCCCGGGCAAATGCTTCAAGAGCTCGGAACGTTACTTCGCAGATCGTAGATTCCGTTACGTTCGAGACCCCTCTTTGAAATACCATATGAAACCCGTTGGAGAAAATTTGCTTCTTTCCATGAATGTCATCCATTGCGGGAAACGTTCTGTCTGGTCCATCGAATATAATAAGGCTTTGACCAGATATCGTATCATTGAAGTCAGCTTGAATAAAGAAACCAGGGAGCGTTCGGATATGAGAGATCACTGTGATTAGGTTACCAAGCAGGATCCCTGCAGGAGGAAAAATCTCACTCCGTGGAGAAGGTGTCACTTGTATTGGTTCCAGGTGGATTTCACGGATGGATTCTCTCGCGTATTCCGAGTAGGTGATTACAAATCCAAATAAATTGTCGGCACGGTCGGAGATAAACAACACCCTGGCCGTACAAGATGATACAAACACTGTCCATGGATAGAGACGACCACAAAACCTCCCGAATCTTTTACGAGCATGATCAGTTTCATCATCAGATATTTCCCAGATCTCGAGACTATCATAAATGCAATTCCGTCCCGAGAATTCGATATCAAAATACTCGACATGAATTCCCACATAGCCGCCATCGAGAGAATGGATGTCCCACGTACAATTCAGATCCAAGGGATATCGTCCCGCTCTACCCAAACCAGCTGTACTAATGACCTTCGAGTCATTATTGTGCATCATGTCGCATATCTGCTGTGTATCGGTGATGTAGCTCGAGTACGTGATTTCAAAGCCATACAAGGTCACGGACGTGTCAGTTCGAAACTGCACACTGAAGCCATAATCAGAAAACTCATTGGTGATGTTGTGACCTTCGGCCAACCTGCCGCAAAATGGACCGAGAATGTTTTGCAATGTCTCCCCATGGCGAATAATGAGCTTATCCGCTTTGCACGTGTTTGACTCTTCCAGCCATAGCCTGTTTATCAGCAAAGTAAAATCCATCAGTGTTGGAACATCCAGGCGCCATGTGAGATCCACGTCGTTTTTATATCCATGAGTGAACCAGTACGTTATTGTTCCGCTGGTACTAACGAGATCAGTTGTATTATTGATCGTGGATCTAGTCTCTTGGAAAAGAGCGCCGCTCAAAGCAACAAGAACGGCCAGGAAAATCTGTCCCGCCATTTGTTGATAACAGGCTACAAATCGGGAACCGCTTCTATAATGGCCGTCCCATCTTACTGGAATATAAAAAAAATCGTGTCGTCAATGAGCGGCATTTCTGGACTTGTATGCATTATTATTACCAGGCAATATTTTCCAACGAGATGTATTTATCAGAACGACGCAGTCAAGTATTCTGTTCAACACATTGAGTTTCGTGATCAATTCACGTTGTTGTAATGTTCCACTCATACACATCAGCAGAGACCGGGTGAGCAGTTAGAATCGTCATACAGGAGTTTCTATTATCATTTGGACATGAAACATTGTCCGTTTATATATTGTTTTCGCTGGGTCTTTGGGGAAAGTGGGTTTGTTAGTTTTGTACAATTAAGGATTGTAGCGTTGATAGTTTCATAAGCCTGATATTTTCGATTGGAAAAACGTTATACGGCAGACCTTGGCTGAGATACGGATTCCCAGTAAACGGTGTTATTCCATTGTCGTGAGGACGAACTACTCTGAGAGTAATAAGTGGCAACTCGACTGCTTTGTACTCAATAGTATATTAAACGTTATCTAATTTATTCCTACGAAGTAGGCTACAGATCGCAAATTGTCCGGTAATGAGTCAGTCAGTCAGTCAGTCAGTCAGTCAACGTGATGTAGAGACGCTATTTATTCGTCTTTGTACCGGTTATGCCCAGGAGAATGACATAGAATCATTATTGTCTTGTGCATAGAAGGTGTTGGTCTTGAGTTGAATTACCGTAAACTACATAAATGCTACCTTTCTACTATAGTACTATATATAAAAATTGGTTGTATTGTTAAATAATTGGTAACTTAAAACATTGCCCTGGTGTACGCCTCTTGATATTGGGAAACGTTGACTTATACCGATATCAGACTTCACTCGGGACTGGCTCTGGTGGTACATACTTTTCAGCACATTGAGAAACTGGCCCTCAATTCCTGCCATTTTTAGTTTACTGAACATAGGATCATGGCTGACCGAATCGAACGCTTTACTCAAATCAATGAAAACAGCATATAGATTGTTTTTCTTACTCATATATTTATCTACTAGAGTTTTCAAAACAAATTCCTACGAAGTAGGCTACAGATCGCAAATTGTCCGGTAATGAGTCAGTCAGTCAGTCAGTCAGTCAGTCCATCCAAATCCTTTCGTCGGCAAAATAAGGAGAACCGTTGACATTAGAACCTTGATTTTTGGCATAAACGTGCATTAGGGCATTGTTACCAGCAAGTTCTGATCTGAAATAATTCTGCTTAAAATTAGATTTATTATTAACACTTCAGTATATTGTTATAGATATACATTGTGTATGTAAACTGTAGCCTTTAACGTGTATCCTATTTCACATCCAAACACTTTATCATTGACCACATTCAGGTCAAATTACCCACTGCTGCTAAAAATACCCTGTCATTGACCCCCTTTCCACTGTATGCCACATGGCCCTATTAAACAGAGAGTGTGTGACTTGGATTCAAGGGTTAAGACTTTGGAGGGAAATACAATTTTGACAGCAGAAATATGACCCCGCCATTTGCTGATTAGATCGATAAAACAGGGTAGGCTAAATGGACCCTTTTCAATGCAGTATTTCTTGGCATGGATGTGAAAATATGAGGACATACTTTTTTTTGTACCTCTTGAATAATGACTATATATCACACTTGGATATAATTTGAACACAAAATTACATGTGTAAACAAAATATGTCTAAATTTCTCTTGTCATTTCAAATCTTGATCCATTTTGATTTCTTGATTAGGGGATACAGAATCACTGCCACGGAGTGTGTTGGTATGTCACAGCAATTCCGATTCACACAACGAAGCTGAGGTGGTTTAACGTTTATCAATGAAGAAAATCACCGATCAACCGCCATAGAATATAATGTGAAACAAGAAAACCGGAATAGTACATTCATCAGATTGCCGATGCCCAAAATGTGTTGTCTCATATATCTAGATAACAACGTGATGTAGAAACGCTATTTATTCGTCTTTGTACCGGTTATGCCCAGGAGAATGACATAGAATCATTATTATCTTGTGCATAGGAGGTGTTGGTCTTGAGTTGAATTACCGTAAACTACATAAATGCTACCTTTCTACTATAGTACTATATATAAAAATTTGTTGTATTGTTGGGGAAATAATGTGATTCAAAAAGTTGTTTTGATCCTGTACAAGGGCACTGAAAACCATTAAAGAGATGTGAATGTATTTTCACACGTAAAGCTTGAAATCTACTGAACCAATATTATTCAATCTGTTTCCTTTAATTAAAAAATTGTAAAATTAAATCGGCGATCGTTATTTATTTTGGAATGAAGGCGCATTAGGAGACTGTTACCAACAAGTTCTGAGCTGACCTACTTTTGATGAAAATTTCTGGTGATTTTTGATGAAAATCACTGGCGATTCTGACTTGGGCGGTGCCCATCTTAATATAGGCAGGATTTCAACTGGGGGTGGGGATTTTCAAGAGTTCAGTTCGCGTTCGAGTCCTAATGCCTACTGTACTTCGTAGGTCCTGTGACGTTAGTCACACTGCCATGTGTAAATACATACCAATGCAATTTAGAAAGTATGTAACATTCAACCAATTATTTTTAGGATGATACTTTCACTGTGAAGCACAAACTTGTGCTGGCGTGGTAAAGCCCACGTACATGTACATGTGCTGGAATGAATCAGAGAGGTAGTCGAAGTACATTATCCGGTCTCCGATCTCCGAACTTCCTCTTTTGTGGAAGCTCATGTGGTCAAGTGGTTTAGCAAGCTAGCATTTACTGCGGTGCCAAACTCGGAGTTCGAGTCTCGCACGGGACTGGCCCATCCAACACAGGTATGTGTGCTTTGCCAAGAACGTGTCATCCTAATGCGAAAAGGATATAAACTATCTAATTTAGTTTTGTTGCAAAAAATGCGCTGTCTGACTACGTAGGTTAACCCTACCTGGCCTGGGGGGGGGGGAATGGCCCCCCCCTATCAAACTTTCTGCGTTATCTCCGGAACGACAAAAAATGGAGAGCTAAAACTCCGTGACTTTATAATGTATCATATTGGGGTCATTTTTAGCCTATTTGCTTGACCCCCTGAGCAGAGGATAATGGGTTAATTTAAGATGGCGACCACGTGGGCTACCAGAAAAATGATTTATTTTCGTTACATGTATATTTCTTCAAAATTTCTGCTTTTCAGCGATGAAAAAGGGACAAAAATTATTTTATTTCACATCACATTAATATTTACTAATTTATCATGCAGTTTTTGCCAAGAAATTGCATAAACATAAAATTCGGAAAATCTGACTGAAAAATCTACCAAAAAATGCCGTTTTTTGAAAATGACGTCACTATGACGTCATCAAAGCGGCCATCTTGGATTGTTTTACATTTTCTGTTAGAGCTTGACCCAAGGGTATAGTGTGGTACGTTTCAGGTCCCTACCTCAAGGATTAAGAAAAATAATTAGGTGGAGGCCATTTCGCCCCCCCCCCACAACAGGTCCCAAAAAGCCCAGGGCAGATAGGGTTAATTGGCCACATTGATGTAGCGAAGTCAAGGATAAGACCGATTCTGAATACGTCAGCCAAAAAATATTCACAACCTCGCCACCATTGGCCACGTTTATTTGGTATACATTAGCATTTTCGGTTTGTTCGGAAAATCCCAGAGGCACAAGCCACGCCATCATTGAGAATAATCAACAACGTAATATTTACGTATATAATCAGTGTAATTATTATTTTACACTCTAATACTTTGGGGTTATTACATAATATTGTTTCCCTTGTGGATTTTTATCGCGCAATAATCCCTGTTTGTACGAATCCGAGGTGTCTTCCAATTTCGATCGATAAATGCAGGTTCCTCAAACGGATTTCAATGCTACCGTCCAATACAAGAAGAATGCTGGACGCCCATGTGATCGAATTGAATGTCATTCATTGGCTTATATAATTGGCATGTATATTGATATCTGATGTGAAATCAGAAATGGCACAAATGGGCAGAAATCGTCGCACAATCTTGGCACAACATTCAAATCTGTCAGACGGATTACAAACTTTTTCCGATATCATTTTATATCTTAGATACAAAATTAGCGTCCAGCATACTTGTTATGACGTTTTAGAAAATATATTTGAACTGGGATAAAAGTATATTTCTGCTACAACGGAAAATTCTTCTGCCAAATACATCAAGTCAAGCAAAATAACCCAGGAAAACTGTTTCGTAAATCATATCTAATTTCTACGCAGTTGCCCGCTTCCCTCGAGTCTGACGCTGCATTATATTCAGGACTCCAAAACAAAAAAAATAATTATGGATTGAGAAAGATCGCGTTTATTAACGTCATTAACAAGTTATTTGTACGCAAATGAGGTTTGACGATATCTTAATTGAAGTTTTTTTTTTATAATTGACAAATTTTGATTCTTGTTATATAGGCCTACACATGTACAATATATACAAAATAATAAGCATGTAAATACTTACTTAAAATATACCCGTGTTACACTTGCCGATCGCGTCTTAAGAAGCAGCCTTTACCTCTGTTATCATACAATGTGATCCAAACGTTACATTTCAGAATGTTGATTAGGGCATTCTCATCAGTACCATACCAATCCCCCAAAATTCCGTAATCATTATCACTTACATCAACGTTAATAACAAAAGATGGGCATCAGTCAGCCGCCGTGTAGAGGTCCTCTCTAAATAAGAGGTGACAGGATGACCATAAATGGTTGAAGCGCTCCTGATCCCCGTTTATGTAGCAGTTGTACTTATTGATTGAATATAATTTGTGTACTTCGATCTTGATATAAACTATGTTTGGCCTCTCCTGTCTTACTTTTTGTTTATAAATCTGGTATTTTATTGCTATTATGATATAGTTCAAAATATTATTTCTTTTACCACTCAATCCTAACAAAACCTTGCTTTCACTGAAATCGACGCGAATGTTTGCCTTTATCCTTAATCACACTTCTATTTGCTGCCAAATTAACCTAACTTCCTCACAACTCCAAAGTAAATGCGAAACCGTCTCTTTCTCCTGTTTGCAAAAAGTGCATGAAGAACTAACGTATGGGTTCAGTTTATTTGCGAAAATACTTGTATTTGTATATTGGAACCATCTTAAAGTGGTATCGTTCATGGTGCCCTTAACTACAATTAGGTTAAATGTCTTCCATTCTTTTTCACTAAATACCTGCCCTATGCATGTCTCCCAGTTTATATTTGCTTTGGATTTTTCAAATCTACTATTAGTAAGAATTTCATAAAAGATTTTACAGGGTAGATACTTCATGTAGAGAGCCATTGTCTGAGTCTTTGTGCAGCTGAAAAGGCTGAAGTCTAGACATATTGTTGTTCCCAGAATTGGCCATTGTATTCATTGTCTCGTGATGCTTACATGGAGTATGTTACAGCCCTTATAGCCCTTATACATTTCTTACTAACGGAAAAATATGTGGTGGTATGAATGGAAGCAGCAGAGGTTTGTGTGAAACCGTTAACATCGAATTTTAACGAAGCATTTTTCACCGCTTCAATAACACGTTGAAATTCAAGAAAGTTAATATCATATACTTCATACCTCTTGAATTGATCAAGTCATTTACGAATTTAATGCCTTTATGCAACCAGTGCTTGTACATGAAGGGACTATTTGCTATTTTAAACAAGTCGTTATTTCATATGACCTCTTTTCTAAAAGCCTCTTCCGGAATTTCTTTGTAGACTATTTTTTTGTTGCAGAGCGGTCCAGGCTTTCAGGACATCTCGCAAAAACTGATTTTTAACTAGAGGTTATATGATGTTTATCACAGTAATTGAACCCATTTCTAAGATATTGTATATTTTAGGAATTTCCATCAAAAAGAGGTTGACCCATTTCTTATCTGGTTGTAACATACGCCGCAACCGCGACAATTTTTGAGCCTGCATGAATTCTTTTATTAACGGGATGTCCATTCAACCATCACATGCTTTCTTAACGGCACGTTTTCTGGCTATTTTGTCTGGTTTTGCACTCCACACAAAGGCAAAACATTGCTTTTGCAAGTCCTCTATTGTTTTATCTGGTCGATTCGGAAGAGATGAGAATAGGTGATTCAATTTGGCAAGCATTAAAGACTTAAGAATTACAATTCTACCTAGAGGTGTTAAGTTTCTTTTGGACCAAAGTTTCATCATATTTTCTATAGATTTTAACTTATCTTTGTAATTTCGTTCTACCAATTTCAACCAGATTCAAAGTAAACTGGAAAGTTAATTGAAGTTGTTATGTAACCAGAATTAAGTTTAATGACTATTTCTCAACGATGAAAAACAGAGATTTATAAAGTATCCACTCTGCTTTCGCATCTGATATATATGTACAAGCAAACATAATTCATGTAGAAAGTTTGGAGTAGACTTACCTTGATGGACTACGTTCAAATTTTTGCTTCGTAATGACAGAAATACGACCTTCGCGAAATATTTCTCTATTGCAAAACGTTCAATATTGGCGTTTCTGTCCACATGTCATTCGTATATGCGGTAACAGTGTAAATAAGCTGGATCAATACTACCGAGTTACGTGATAGCATTTCTGATTCAATGCGTCTTCCGGCATATGTGCGTATCTATTCATCGAGTTTCTTTTCCCTATTTGTACAATGTCTTCATTTCCTATAGAAGGGATGATGAGCTATTACCATACACTTCAATAATTTATCGCTGACTATTGATGCTATATAATTAAACGCAACATATTACGGCTTCTTCTGTCAACACCAATGATGATGGTGATGGTGTATACAATTGTGACACTGGCGATAAACCTTCCAGAACCATGATCCTTTTACATCGATCAGTGTGTATAATCGCGCTCTTTCAGGGCTGATATATTATATTCTTAATTCAGCAAACCTATTGGAAACCAATAAACGCTTTAATATTTAACCATCATACTGACAGATCAGTTTCCACGCCATATCTGCAGATCTCCACAGTAAAAATGAGAGACGCTTGACACGTTTATTCTAAAATACATGCGTTTTTTAAACAAGCGTATGCACACAAATAAAAAATGTTGATGTCTTGAATGAGCAAGTGAGAAATGACTACATTGTAGTCAAAACCTGCGGCAGTGGCAATAATACAGTGAAAGACATATCAACGGAGGTAGTGGTCATTGTAGAAAAAAGCGCCATCTGCCAGTGTTTTTATGCCAAGGGAAGTAATTTTCAACTTGTAACCCACAATTGTAGGGATTGCGTAATATTTCTGATACCATATATATATATTCACTTTCCCCATTCAAAATCCGACGATTTTGACTCGGCCGTGCCGCCTATACTGAATTGACAGACGAACTCACCATGATCGCTTTGGCAATGTCTTGGTACAAATATCGTGTATGCCAAGTTTCAAAACATTCGGTTCAGTCGTTACTTTTTGCAAATCAAAAAGGCTTTCAAATATTTGGAAATCCAAACAAATTTTGAGGATTTAGTCATAGCGCCAAAATCTGCGCTCTTCAGTCTCCCT
Source organism: Hanleya hanleyi (assembly GCA_036873755.1). Lineage (NCBI taxonomy): Eukaryota > Metazoa > Mollusca > Polyplacophora > Lepidopleurida > Hanleyidae > Hanleya > Hanleya hanleyi. The sequence continues at coordinate 10,782 of JAVTVY010055960.1, read as the reverse complement.
TCTCGCTTAATTTGTCGATCAAAATGGAAAATTTATATTTCCTTCAAAGTTATTTTTCAATAAATTTAGTATCAGGTCTATCACTTCGATCTGTGAAACTACGGAATGGGATTTAAGGCTTTATCGAACTGTCCAAGAGGCATAATGACACTTTTTCACTGTTCAAATTGAGGCCTGTTACAGTCTTGATATTCGATTAAAATAATTAATTAGGTTTCTGCATTTACGTTCGTTATTATCTGCGAACTAAATTCCTTGCCACTCTTTTCCACGCAGCAAGTCAATACCAAGACATGGTTTGCTTCTTCTATATAACTGATTAACTATTTCATTCTTAGGAAATATCATCTCATTTGATATGTTCGGCCAACCAAGCCTTTTCGAAGGTTGCTAATTTTATTAATTTCTTTTCTTTAAAATCAAATTCTGCAAACAAGAAACATTTCTAGTCAGTATCTATGGATATCTTCCTATACTCAATTTGCGAATATGTTTGTCATTCCGAAGGTGATTCAAGTCCGAAGTTTCGGGGCTAGTTCACTAAACAAGGTCTGTGTGTAGAGAATGATGTCGAATTCTCGTTATTATCTTTTGATACATAAAATTGTTGCATTCGCGAAAATGACTGCCAAGTTAAAGTCAATGCGAAAGGTATCTAAGTATCAAAATCAAACTCGAAGACCCCTCCAGGAAAACAAAGGCCCTAGCTTTTGGTCACGAGGTCAACGTCGTTTTTATGGCCAGTATCTGCTATATATGACGTAAACTGATTGCCAAAGTAACGCAAATTTGTATAGAACCAGTAAATTCTAGCAGAAATGGGCTCCGACTTGAGAGAATGATGTCAAATGTAATATATTTCTGCGCATTGTCTGCTGATACACATAAGTATTGAAGTTACGGAAGTGATTAATGCTATTCTAAAGGGATTCTGAGTGCGGAAGAGGACGGGAACATCAATACCAGCGAATCAAGGCCCTGGCTTGCGAGAATGAGGATAGAGAGGCTGTGTTCTGAAAGAGAATCATTCAAAATAGCTATTTGCCAAATCTCATGCAACCGAAAGTGCACAATATAACTGCACGACTGCGAGGTATTGTTCGCGCACAGGGGTGTCCAACTCATTAAATACTACATAGTCATTTCTGTCTCTTCGAAGTGGGCTACCATTTGAAATTGTCCGGTAATGGGTGAGTCCATCTGAATCCCTTCGTTGGCAAAATAAGCATTCAAGATTCAAGATTTTATTGTACAAACACCAGTCAAAGGCAGAATACAAAATTTTAAGAGGAATACAACTAGAGAAACAATGGAACAGTGACATGAATATTAATATTTATATATATGTTATATCTGAGAGATATGTTATATCTGAGTGTTACTCCTTACTGATATTAGAACCTTGATTTTTGGCATTAAAGTGCATCAGTGGACGGTTACCAGCATGTTTCGAGCTGACCTACTTTTGATGAAAATTTCTGGTGATTTTTGATTAAAATCACTGGTGAATCTAACTTGAGCCGTGCCCATCTTAATATAGGCAGGATTTCAACTGGGGGTCCAAGAGTTCAGCGTGCGTCGGAGTCCTAATGCCTACCCTACTTCTTATGTCCTGTGACGTTATTCACACTGGGCATGAAGTTGCATTAGGGGACTGTTGCCAGCATGTTTCGAGTGAACCTACTTTTGATGAAAATTTGGGCCGTGCCCATCTTAATATTGGCAGGATTTCAACTGGGGGGGTCCAAGAGTTCAGTGCGTGTCGGAGTCCTAATGCCTACCCTACTTCGTAGGTCCTTTGACGTTATTCACACTATTCTCATATATAATAATTAACGAAGCAATAATTCATTCCACCGAATATAGTTGCAAATGAATTCAAACGCGCTTGAAGACAGTGTTGTCATGTGAGATCGGAGGTTGAAAAGAAAAGTGTGGCAGAGATCACACTCTCTTAGCGCATGCGCATTTCAAAAGGTCACAAGAACAACAACAACAACAACAACAACAACGCGAGCCTCCCGTAGACCTGCGTGCCGCAGGTAAAAACACCCACATCTAAAGAAAAACCTCAACATTTGACTCATAATCGCAAGTATTTTATTTCTTAAAACAAGAACGTTTTCAAGAGGCGTTTTTGTCTGTTGATATGATCATAATATGCACAACAACGTTTCAGTAAAACGTTAGCGTCTCACATCACCATAACACTCGTGACGTTTGACGCATTTATATTTCAACCCATGTGTTTTTACTGATGCGGTAACACTTTGTATAAAAACGCGCACGTTTTCCCTCGACACCTTCGATATGACATGTTTTAAAATTGGAGAAGCAAGTAGTACGTCGCTTAAAACAGTGCTCTAGTGGACTATGGTGGACAACACCCGTCAATCACGTGACATGAAAATCGTCTACAACAAAAACACATGTGTTATCTTCAGATGTTTAACCAAGGAGGTGTTCGCTTTTGATGGATATTTTCCCCTTCAGAGTCGCTCTCTGCTGCTCTATTGTCTCGCTCCAAGCCGGCCGGTAAATTGTGACGTAATGCTCAGGTATTCCCCAACTCTTTGTCAGACAGGCGAGGCCAGTCAAATGGGAAATTCTGGTTCATATTCTCATACGGTTACCATTGGCGCATATTGGCACATGCATAATCAATTGGGAAAGCAAGCGTCACCACTTGTTGAGGGTCATTTCCTTAATAAAGGCCTTGATATAAGACACGCTTAACCTTATAACTTTTAAATTCATAGTTACAACGTTCCGCTGCCCTAAGACGAAATTATAAATGTGTAACAATGCATTTTTTGCTCTGCTGGATCGTCAGAATGTTCAAATACTGACTGAGTGTGGAGTTGTTTGTGTGCAATTCTATTGACGAATTATAATAAAATAAGGGATTATGTGCGTTAGGGTTTCGCGGTCTTTATTTCACTTTAAAGTCCAAAATTATGAAGACGGGAGAAAAAGGGGAAAATGAAGACAAAAAAATTCGGGGAATTGGGGATTCGGACCAAAATGTTGGTTTTCTTTTAATCTGTAGTCCGACACTGTAACCATTCGGCCAAGCAGCTGTTACAATTATCGAGTTGGTGAATCATGCGCCGAATGGCGGTGAAGAACACCCTTTCAGTGCATTACAAGCGTTTTGACTTATTTCAATATTATGAAATATGACACCTTTAACCAAAACAATTTTTCAGTATCATTTTGGATCATACCTACCGCCTTTCGATATGTAAGACTCGTTTTGGTTAAAGGTGTCATATTTTATGTATGAAGGGAATTCCTTTCAAGAATATCGTCAAAAATTGCAAAAACAAACAAATGATTATTTTCTTATACTCGTAATATTTTTTTGACAAATATCTTCTCGGTGAAAATTGAGAATATGAAAATTCAGTATTTTCTCTCTCAAGCTAATAACTTTTAAAGTAAACGAAAGGAAATTAAATTTTCAGTTTATAAACGCAACACACTAAGGAAAAAAATACGGTCAAACCGAACACCTCCTTTCTCGGCCAGCGTTTTAATTCCGATGTCGTGTGTCGGTAACGTATGCCACAAAAATCTTACTGCCTTACACTGACATTAAGTTAAAACCATAACGATACCACGAAAGATTTAAAACTGAACAGACCAACGATAATAGACCTACTTCGATGGTCTGTTAATCACGTGATCTATCAGAAGTTCCATAAAACGGACGCGCTTATTCAGGCATGCAATAAAGTACAAATAAAGGTCAATGATTGGCGCCGTACGCGTTTATTAAATGTTAATGTTTTATGTGTATAAGTGCGTGCATTTAGTAAATAGTAAGGTAATACACCCAACACAATACAGCGTTAAACGGATGCGTTTATCACGGCATGGTGATAGATATGACGTAGGCTCATTTCTATTCCACGGGGTCCAGGCGCATATCGTCTGCTGGACTTTTTCGTCGCTGTCGGCATTTGGTGGAGAGAGAGTGGCACCGCTATTCAAGAATTCTCGTAAGATCATCTTTTGAACTGACCGATTTCATTAGTAACTTCCGTGTAATATATTTTCACAGATTCAAAACGCTAATTACTTTCATTTTCATAGAGATAATCCGAAATATTATGTTGGGTTTTATTTCGTTGACGATAGCAGTTGTCGTGTAACCTCCAAAGGAACTTCAATAATATTTACGTGATCAATGAAGTCTATTTTAAGATGTTTCAAAATTGGTTACGGTTAACTGAGTGAGCGATGATATTCAATGTGGGTGGGACTAGGGAACTACGTAATCTGACAAGAGGTGATACGATAATCTCATTCTATCCACGATACCCCCAAATCAGTTTGTTTCTCTATATCAACCAAGCTTGTATCGACTTAAATGACAAGAATACACGGCCTCTGACGGGTGTTATAATGGACCTGAAGCTCTTTCAATCACGTGATAAATTGCGCACTCATTCATCTGCATGACAGGTGATCACTCATCCAGAAATCAACCATCGCTTATCCGTACATGTGCCACAAGACGTGAAACCCTGTATGTTACCCGATACACAAAGTTAAAGCTTGCTCTTCTGACTGTGCCAGTCCAGGGACCTCGCGCTGTTAATTAAGTTGATGTCACGTTATTTGAGGGAGGTGAGAGGCTAATTGAATTGTGTTACGATCCACACCAGCTATTTAATTGTCATGAATTTTGGGAACCTGTATTGCATCAAGGGGTATAAGAGGGATTTTATTGCAATTGATGTAGCGGGCCTACGTCATCAGATTTCAGGAAAATATGTAATGGAACTATGAATACGGTAACATTATCTCTAAATAGCCTGTTGTGAATCAGGGGAAATGTTACTACTCTGTTGTGGAATTCTGTGCGGGTCAGAAACACGCCATAGGCTGGTGTACCAATAAACATGGTAATGAAACATTTGTTCACCGAATCTCTCAACACATTGATCCTGACCGGAGAAACCACGTATACTTTTCGCGATACGGTAAAAGCGACAATAAGCGCGAAAGTGGTGAAAAAAATGTGTCCAAAACATCGCTAGATCTCGAGCAGGACAGCTGTTGTCCTTAAGCAATGTTTTGCTAGTTTATATTCTCAGCTTCTCAACGGAACCTGCAAATTGGCTTTCCCTGCCTTTTTCGTTTATCTTTCACTCAAATGCAAGACGGAAAAGGGGTATCTCTTATAATATTCCACTGTTACCTTTGACGGTATGACTATTCCCGTTCTCAAAAAGCCATTTGACCATATCCATATCTCTGCGAAACTAATTTCTTTTGTATGCAATTCATCAGAGGCTTTTTTTAAGGAGTACCGTCTACTCTTTTTCATTCGCCGAATGAAACACGAAAAACCGCTATCGGTAGTATCACTTGGTTTCATCGGGTTCCGTGTATCCTCCGTTAATTCTATTTTCATTCCATCAACGAAACTCGAAAATAATATTAACTTGCCTTTTTCGTCAAGAGGTACTATAATACCCCTTGGAGCTAGGGAGCTGAAACTCACTACACTATACCCTTGGGTCAAGCTCTACCAGAAAATGTAAAAATATCCAAGATGGCCGCTTTGATGACGTCATTTTGAAAACCGGCATTTTTCGTCGATTTTTCGGTCGCATTCAAACATCTCGATGATATGCGGTAAAGTGTCGAATGGAACACTGCATAGATTACAAAATCGAACGGATGTTACACATTCAGGTGACATTCTTCTGAAAACTGCACAACTAGGTGGTGTCAAGTGTACGACTGATTCCGAACACGGCAACCACCTTCCTCGGGTATCTTTTTAATTGATATATAATGTACGACACATGTGTTGTAGAGATATAACTATATCACCAGTGCCCCTAACAGTAGTTTAACCCTACATGTACCTGACCGGGAGGGAGGGGGGGGGGCGAAATGGACGCCCCTACCAAACTTTCTGCGCTATCTCCGGAACGAAAAAAAAAAGGGAGAACTGGTCATTTTGGGCAGCGGATCTTGGGTACATTCAAGATGGCGGCCACGTGGGGTCCCAGAAAAGTGATGTTTTTGTCATATTTCTTCAAAATTTCTGCTTTTCCGCGATGAAAAGTGAGCAAAAAAATATTTTATTTCACATCATATTGATATTTACTAATTTATCATGCAGTTTTTGCGGAGAAATTGCATAAATAAAAAAATTCGGTAGATCTGACTGGAAAATCGACCAGAAAATGTCGTTTTGAAAATGACGTCACAGTGACGTCATCAAAGCAGTCATTTTTTTGCAGTTTCTGGTAGAGCTTGACTCAAGGGTATAGTGTGGTAAGTTTCAGCCCCCTAGCTGAGGGATAAGAAAAATAATTAGGGGGACCATTTCGCCTCCGCCCCCCCCCCCCCCCCACCCGCACCAGGCCACAACAGGTCCCAACATTATTTTACATGGCAATACTAGTATTAAAGAAGAAAATAAAGTCAGTAATTTCTACAGAATAGTCTTGTGGTTTCTTCAATGGTGCCACACGAAGCTTATCTTACCTGTGGTATGGGCCCGTTTTACTCATCAATCGAACTCTCAGCCATCTCTGGTGGATACAATTAGAACCATACCTTTATTGTGAACAATCTACCCTCCATACATGTTCACTCAATCGTTATTCTACTGGTGGGACTGATTAAATCGAATTGATGGAAAGCATGTTGATTGACAAATAAACCATTCATTTTGGTGTGTTTGTGTTGTATAATTAGAAATGGACACAATTGACTGATTTTGAGCCAATGTACTCCGGTGTCAACGAGGCCAGTCCTTCAAACACACAAACACCAATATTGTATGTGTTGACTAGTACATACTGCCGTACAGCTTATCTCACCGTGCGTAACGAAAGCGCCGAGTCCTAAACCAATTAGTGAACCTTTATTTGCTTTAGCATAACATGCTGCTTGCACGGCAACAATACAGTACAGTATAGTCTATTGAGATAGGTCTACTGCGAATAGGTCATTAGTGGATCTATGTGTGATAATCGATTAATTGATTCATCGTAGTTAAACTTCTGATCCAAGAGCATAAAGACGATTGCCATATTGCACGATCCACCCCCGTTTCTACAAAATGTAGAACAGGTAAATTGCTGTATGATAAGTCTCAACAATACATATGACAAATTGTAATGTCCTCACATGTTGTACAAGTCATTGTCATTCATATTACTGTACAACCGAGAATGAGATCTGCTGAAGCAGTAAATATTTTATTGGGCAACATATATAGAGCTACAAAATTAAACCAGTATGTATAATTTAATTTTTAATTCATAAACGTTTTGGATGTTTAAATGCTATCACTTTCTTCATTTACTGCGTCTTTAAACTTTAACCCTACAAGGTGTGGGCTATTTGTAGTTTGTCCCAGCTTGGTTGGGGGGGATGGGGGCATTTCGCCCCTCCCCTATTTATTTTCGTTAACCCTTCAATAACATTGAAGAATCGGACCACCTTAGCAAGGATGGGTATACGTCATGGATTAAACGTAAAAACCTAATATTGAACGAGTTAGGAATGTTGAATGATCATAACGGCCAAACTGCGCTCATTAGGCAAAAACTGCAGACCCGATACGATGATTTCTGGAAGACGACCCTCGACTCAAACCTTGGTAACAGTAGGGGCAAGCTTCTCATATACAACCAATGGAAGTCTACATTTATTTTGGAAGACTATTTATTAGATGTTAAAAAATCCACTGACCGTTCCAGCATTGCCAAACTTCGCACCAGCAATCACAAACTCGAAATTGAGACTGGTAGATATACAGTGCCTTTCACTACTAAAGATAGGCGTTTTTGTCATTGGTGCCGGGCCTCTGGGAGTGAACAAATCGGAGACGAATTTCACTTTTTGATGGAGTGCCCCAGATGGACTGATCTCCGTGGTAAAGTACTAGAAGCTGTGGATGATGTATGTCTGAGGTTCCATCTGCTCGACATACATTCACAGATGATATTTATGATGTCAGCTGGCGGTACTGTCTCCAAAAAACTTGGAAAATTCTGTTCTACCGCTTTCACCTCTATGGCCGCCCCATAGTCCACCGTGTAAGCCATATTAAGTGTTATGAAACAGAGTGGCTCCCCCGAGATTGTGTCTTATAGTGCTCAAGCATGTGGTTTGAGTAGTTTTTTTTGTAGATTATGCTATTTGTTATAGTGCTTAAGCGTTAGACTGTGCTGTCTCTAGGTTACATCACATGGAAAGTAGTTTTGTGATGTTACCTATAGCTAGTCCAAACTCAGTTGTTAGCCGCCCTCATATATACACATGTCTTGTCTGTATACTCTATATGTGCACTTGACCCGAGACGGGTGTGAATGTGAATAAATACAATATAAATACAATATATTTGGGTCAAGCTGTAGAAGAAAATGTAAAAACAAACCAGGATCACCGCCAAGATGACGGCACAATTTCGTCAACCCGTCAAGACATTTTTTTTGCATATTTTCTGGAACGATTTTCCGATTTATTATTTATCGATCTTTTCTCGCAAAAAAAGTAATACATATGATAGAGTATAACCCGTGAGCAGAATAAATTATTAGGCAAAAAATCTGGCAAAAAAAAAGCGGAAAATGAACCGAAAGCCCGAAAACACGACTTTCCGACGACACCACGTGACCACGTGACCACGTGAGGTTACACAAAATGATGCCAATGAGATTCGCAGAAAAGTCAGAAATTCTTAACTCGGTTGTTCACTTCGTTCCAGAAATGTTTACATCCATGGAAGTCAATACCTGAACACCGTCTCGATACACATATGCTTGGTCCAGCAGTTACTCCCGCCATCTCGATACACATATGCTTGGTCCAGCAGTTACCCCCGCCATGATACACATATGTTTGGTCCAGCAGTTACCCCCGCCATGATACACATATGCTTGGTCCAGCAGTTACTCCCGCCATCTCGATACACATATGCTTGGTCCAGCAGTTACCCCCGCCATGATACACATATGTTTGGTCCAGCAGTTACCCCCGCCATGATACACATATGCTTGGTCCAGCAGTTACCCCCGCCATCTCGATACACATATGCTTGGTCCAGCAGTTACTCCCGCCATGATACACATATGTTTGGTCCAGCAGTTACCCCCGCCATGATACACATATGCTTGGTCCAGCAGTTACCCCCGCCATCTCGATACACATATGCTTGGTCCAGAAGTTACTCCCGCCATGATACACATATGTTTGGTCCAGCAGTTACCCCCTGCCATGATACACATATGCTTGGTCCAGCAGTTCCCTGCCATCTCGATACACATATGCTTGGTCCAGCAGTTACCCGCCATGATACACATATGTTTGGTCCAGCAGTTACCCCTCTGCCATACACATATGCTTGGTCCGGCAGTTACCCTGCCATCTCGATACACATATGCTGGTCCAGCAGTTACTCCCGCCATGATACATATATGTTGGTCCAGCAGTTACCCCCGCCATGATACACATATGCTTAATCCAGCAGTTACCCTGCCATCTGATACACACATATGCTTGGTCCAGCAGTTACCCCCGCCATCTCGATACACATATGCTCGGTCCAGCAGTTACTACCGCCATGATACACATAGGTTTGGTCCAGCAGTTACCCCTCGCCATCTCGATACACATATGCTTGGTCCAGCAGTTACTCCCGCCATGATTCACATATGTTTGGTCCAGCAGTCACCCCCGCCATGATACACATATGTTTGGTCCAGCAGTTACCCCCGCCATGATACACATATGCTTGGTCCAGCAGTTACTCCCGCCATGATACACATATGCTTGGTCCAGCAGTTACTCCCGCCATGATACACATATGCTTGGTCCAGCAGTTACTCCCGCCATGATACACATATGTTTGGTCCAGCAGTTACCCCCGCCATGATACACATATGTTTGGTCCAGCAGTTACCCCCGCCATGATACACATATGCTTGGTCCAGCAGTTACTCCCGCCATGATACACATATGCTTGGTCCAGCAGTTTCTCCCGCCATGATACACATATGCTTGGTCCAGCAGTTACTCCCGCCATGATACACATATGTTTGGTCCAGCAGTTACCCCCGCCATGATACACATATGCTTGGTCCAGCAGTTACTCCCGCCATGATACATATGTTTGGTCCAGCAGTTACCCCTGCCATCTCGATACATATATGCTCGATCCAGCAGTTACTCCCGCCATGATACATATGTTGGTCCAGCAGTTACCCCGCCATCTCGATATTAATATATTATCCAGGTGTTATTCACACATACACATATGCTATCCATGTTACCCGCCATGATACACATATGTTTGGTCCAGCAGTTACCCCCGCCGTCTCGATACACATATGCTTGGTCCAGCAGTTACTCCCGCCATGATACACATATGTTTGGTCCAGCAGTTACCCCCGCCATCTCGATACACATATGCTCGGTCCAGCAGTTACTCCCGCCATGATACACATATGTTTGGTCCAGCAGTTACCCCCGCCATGTCGATACACATATGCTTGGTCCAGCAGTTACTCCCGCCATGATACACATATGTTTGGTCCAGCAGTTACCCCCGCCATCTCGATACACATATGCTCGGTCCAGCAGTTACTACCGCCATGATACACATAGGTTTGGTCCAGCAGTTACCCCTCGCCATCTCGATACACATATGCTTGGTCCAGCAGTTACTCCCGCCATGATTCACATATGTTTGGTCCAGCAGTCACCCCCGCCATGATACACATATGTTTGGTCCAGCAGTTACCC
>JAVTVY010055959.1:0-29816 GCA_036873755.1 Hanleya hanleyi | reverse complement strand
TGGAAACTTTACATGAGGGTTTACGATCACTTGAATGATTTTGGCGTCCATTTAGGTTATTCTTCGAGTTGTCCACAAAAATCATGCCACGAAAGTTGCAAAGCTGAATGTAAATGCGCAATAATCATATTATTATGTGGGAGGCATGCAATTCATGTTACCCTGATGCGACAAACGTCCGAATATTTGAATGAAAGAAATGCTTAAAAACTTTATCTCAATTATGGCCAGGATTTGTTTCAAAATTTCAGTTCGGTAGTATCTACGATCAACAAGAATGCGATAGTATTTAATTATTTCTTTTATCGAACTCAATACATTGGAAACAATAAAACTGTATAGCCTATCATACTGCGGTTATTCTGAGCATATTTGCATACCTCTCCGATCAGAGGATTTTCTAAATTTTCCAAAATATTTTTTCTATCTCTCACACCAGCTAATTATTTCCTAATTTTCCTAAGTTATTACGTTTTTAAAGGGGGAACCTGAATGAAAAATTATGTGGGGAAAGATAGGAAGTTGCCATATTTTTTCTGAAATTTTCAACATTTATTTCATGAGAATATTCCTAAATATTCCTACTGGCTGCTGAGATATTGCGCTTCAAAGATTGTTTAGGTGTTGTGCAAATATGATATGCAAATATGCTTTGATGACATCACGCAGTGAACTGATGAACTAGTGAGATAACTAGATAGACAAATACTAACATATTTCATTTCCTAAAATACACATGAATCTGATTTTTTTTTGCATTCAATGAACATTGTGTTTAGAAGCCATTGCATTTGCGATTTTGTGATTTCCTCGCCAAATTGCATGCGAACAGGCTCAAAATATGATAATCTACAAAGTCACGGAATTTCAGCTCTCAATTTTTTTGTCGTTCTGTACATAGGAGCAGCAAGGGGGCGGCGGGGGGGGGGGGCATGTAGGTTTAACAGAAACACTACTAATTAGCATAAATAGTGAAAAGTATGATTGGCAAATCTGTTCATGAATACCAGAATATCAGTAAATAACTTATGTGTACTTTATTGTCTTTGAGTGAGGCATCTTTGAAATCAAAATGGCGGCAGTACTGTTCATCTGAACTCTTTTTTACATCTTAGCGTACTAGTATCATGGTGAATTGAAATAGGAGGTCCTGCAAAACGTGTTTTTGGTCTAATTCAAGTCATTTTGAGAAGCCCCAAAAAACAAATTTGGCATGGTTGCCAAAATATAGTTATAGTATATTTTCCTTACCCTTTCAGCTAGAGGGCTGAAACTTACCAAACCATATCCTTGTGTCAGGCTCTGACAGAAAATGTAAAAATATAAGATGGCCGCTTTGATGAAATCCTTTTCGAAAAGGCAATTTTTAGTGCCTTTTTGATTTTTTTTTAGTTATATTATGTCTCTGCAAAAACTGCATGATAAACTAGTAAATATTAATTTTCCCACTTTTCCTCGCGAAAAGGTAGTAATTTTGAAGAGAAATGACGAAATCATGATCACTTTTCTGGTATTTTTTCTTGGCGCTATTTTGAATCTACAAAATGACACCAATATGACAAATTCACGGAGTGTCAGCTCTCAATTTTGGGCCTATTAGTCATGTAAGGAAAACACAATAGGTGACTACATGTAGGGAACCTTGACCTTTGCAGAGATAGCACAGAAAGTTTGATATTTATTCTATTTATGATAGCAAAAATCGGCAAATATTGATTTTTGTCAAAATTTCTCTCTGTCTGTCCGTCCATCATATTTACCTTGTGTAATCAATTTCTCTCTCAGTTTTTATCATTAGCTTCTGAAAGCTTTGTATAGCATGGTTTGAAGATGTGTAGATATGTATGAGATGCAATGTACTCTGTTTTTAGGGCCAGTGCTCTGAACCTGGCTTTCACACATATATAATGGGGAAGTGCATATCCTATTTATGAGATGAAATATAATTTGTTTTGTCATATTTATGACGTTTTGAATTTTTGAGGACTTTCGCGATTTTTGCATCTTATTTCAGTATATAGTGCGTCAATTTTCACTGGATGCTACTGAAATTTTGGGGATGTCCATATCCTATTTATGAGATGAAATTTTATCAAAATTACCAGGAGTTGCTTTGTTGAATTTCTTCATTTCTTGTAGTGTGGTATATTTTCTGCATCTATTCCTGTATATAGACTACGATCTTGTGGAATCATAAAATATTATTTTATGAAGTTTTGAACTTTTAGGACTTTCTGCATCTATTCCGATCGACCCGATGAGAAGCAATTTGCCATCTTTCACTGTCACGACAGAGTTTGAAAATAAAGTTTGCACCCAACTACATCACCCAAACACGCTTACACAAACGATATTCATAAATGCCTTCTTGTCCTTTTTCTTCTTTTCAGCTGATAATTTATATATACCAATAGTACGCAGTTTTGTCACTGATATCTGTGCATGACCCACAACCATTTTCAGGTTTAAACTTAATCAATTTGATCCCTCTTCACCATCACGTCTGCATTGGTTATTTGGGGCTTGGTCATGCACGTTATCACTGAATCGTATAACAGGTTAGGGAGATCCCACTCTCTAAAATTGAGGTACGAAAGTTCGTTTATGCTTAATAACTGTTGATTGCTTCTTAACAAATGCCCCCAAAAATTCAGTCGCATTAATCTATTAATCTATTGTTCCATGTCCTAAAATTAATTTGCCATTTGAAGAACCAGTCAGTGTTGTTTCAATAGCATGACCTATTTGACCTATTATTATGCAGATTAGATTAATTTTTTTACTACCAATTGATGGGTATATATGTCTGTGTATGCCTCGAGAGGATTTTGCTGAATTCATTATGTAAACTGATTTATTGAGCAAAACGTTTTTACGTCCATTTTAGAGAGCGGGATCGCCCTAACCTGTATAATGTGTTATATGCTGTTAGAAATCTAGCATCAGTTATCCACAATATTGACGTGCGTACCGCTTCCACATAGAACGTGCGTGGAACTTGATGCATGACTGTTATCATATATACTCTTGTGGCATCCACAAAAGTTTCCATTTCATCAAAATTTATTGTAATTATATAATTACCTCGAATTCATACTTTCTAGTCAATAACAGATTCACAATCACAATTACATAAATGTAATTGTGTTTGTAATATCCAATATACTACTGTTTTGTTTATACGATGGTCCAATATGATCGTAAATTTGAAATTTCTTCAAACCATTTGGAAATACATGCTGTCATGGGCTGCAAACGATAACATTAATTTGCTGGTAAAATTGCGCTAATCTTACATTCATTATCTCAAACTTAATTGTTCATTCATTATCTATCACTTTTGATAAAAAAACATTTAGGTGTTTGGAGAATAGAATCATTTAAAAAATATTGATCAGAAATGGAAAATTTTGTCTGGAAACATAACTGATGTTTAAATACGATTTCCCATCTTCATACACAATGCCAATTCTCCGTTCATATTTCGAAGAGTAGTTCGAAGTGTGAACGGAGAAGTTGGCTTGTTTGTCAAGATGCGATTTCCCCGTTGGTGTGAAATATATTCAGGTGAGATAAATAGACAGGTGGTATGAGAGATATCCAGCCGGAAACACGCAGCCGTGCAGCAGACTCAGGTACGTGCAACTAAACCGTTACTAACCACACTCCCCCGGAAACCTACCGGTGCCAACACAAGGGGGTGGCATTCCCTCCACCTCAGACCAACAATCCATTGATGCGCCCTGGGAGTCACAGAAGCTGAAATCCTGAGGTGAATCTCTGGTACCGCTTGGATGTATGCTAGACTTCGGTCTTAACTGGCGTGAGGTCTGTTGTTGGAGCAAACACGACATCGCAATACTAATCGTTAACCCTGACCATTATCATTATCTGTTGACTTTATTATCTCTTCACTTCTCTCTGAACCTCAAACTTCTCGCTGAACGCTGCACTCCTTCTCCCCAACTTTAAGTAAACTTACTTATTTCTCCATGTAGCTTTCGATAACTTCGGCCTGTGGTTCGACGCTTTTACCATGGGAAACTTCTCCCTGAAATTCTTCTTCGGTTACAATAACTTCTCCCTGAACTCTTCAATAGTCTCTCATTGGCCAACACTATTTTCTGAACTTTCATGCTGTCTGAACAGGGCATCGATGACAAACCGCAGCATGGGGACGGGTCATTTCGCTCCTAAATGTTTATCTTAATCCTCAGAAAAGGAGGCTGAATCTTCTAGCAAGATATATTGGGTGTGAAACTACCGGAACATGATACAAAATATCAGTGAAGATGACATCTCTGATGATGTTAGTGATACAATGTAATATTGGAAGATTTCTTATAATTTCAAGCATTTTTATTTATGCAATTTTTCTTTGAAAATCTACATAATCAGGGAATAATTTTTACATGATTTGAAATAAATTCGTGATGTGAATTTTTGGGGCAGTTTGAAGAAATATTTCCAATTTACCCATGATCCTCCACTTTTTTGTCTTTTCGTTCGATAGTGTAGAAATTTTGGTAGGACCAATTCCTGAACAATAGTAATATCTCTGGGTTACAACATCTAGGTTAACTGCCTTCCTGAACTCACTGGGGTACAATAGTTTCTCCCCTATCTTTGACAGCTTCCGGAACTTGCATGGATACAACAATTTCTTCCTCATCATTGATGACTTTCTTTCCGCACTTTAGTATCATCTCACTTGGATTCAAGAATTTATCCCTCATCTCTTATGACTTCCTTCCTAAACTTTAGTATGATCTCCCTTGAATACACCAATTTCTCCCTCATATCTCATGAATTCCTTCTTGAAGTTTACTATCATCTCTCTTGGATACAACAATTCCTTCTTCATCTCTGACTTCCTTCTTAACTTTAGAATCATCTCTCGTGGATAAAATAAAAAATAATAAAAAAATAATCTCCCTCTCTAGGAGATTAATTCCTTCTTGACTTTAGTATCATCTCGCTTTGATTCAATAATTTCTCCGTCATCACTGATAACTTTGTTTCTGAACTTTAGTATCATCTCACTCGGATGCAATACTTTCTTTCTCATCTCTGATAAATTCATTTCTAAACTTTAGTAACATCTCACTTGGATACAATAATTTCTCTCTCAACGCTGATGAATTCCTTCTTGACTTCAGTATCATTTCCGTTGGATACAATAATTTCCCCCTCATCTTTGTTTCTGAATTTTAGTATCATCTCACTCGGATACAATAATTCCTTCTTCATCTCTGATAAATTAATTTCTAAACTTTAATAACAGCTCAATTGGATACAATAATTTATTCCTCATCTCTCTTCTTTCCGAACTTTGGTAGCATCTCACTCGGATACAATAATTTCCTCTTCATCTCTGAAAAATTAATTTCAGAACTTTAGTATCATCTCCCTTGACTACAATAATTTCTTCTTCTTCTCTGATGAATTCCTTCTTGAACTTTAGCATCATCTCACATGGATACAATGATTTTCTTCTTCTGTGATGAATTCCTTCTTGAACTTTAGCATCATCTCACATGGATACAATGATTTTCTTCTTCTATGATGAATTCCTTCTTGAACTTTAGCATCATCTCACATGGATACAATGATTTTCTTCTTCTGTGATGAATTCCTTCTTGAACTTCAGCATCATATCACTTGGATACTTGGATACAACAATTTTTTCCTCATCTCTGATAACTTCATTTCTGAACTTTAGCAACATTTCACTTGGATACAATAATTTCTTCCCCATCTCTGATAACTTCGGTTCTGTAGTTTACAACATGTCACTTGGATACAAGTTAAAAAATAAAGTCAGAGATCAGGAAGAAATTATTGTATCCAAGTAAGATGCTACTCTAGTTCAATAAGGAAGTCAGAGATAAAGAAGTGAGATAACACTAAAGTGCGAGAAGAATATTATCAAAGATGGGGAAGAAATTGTTTTGTCCACGAAAGATGGTACTAAAGTACAGTGATGAGGGAGATTTTTTTGTATCTTAGTCGGATGATACTAAAGTTCGGGAAGGAAGTCATCAGAGATGAGGAAGAAATTGTTGTATCCCAGGGAGATGATACTAAAGTTGAGAGAGGAAGTCATCAGTGATGCGGAGGAAATCGTTTCATCCAAGTGAGATGATACTATAGTTCAAGGAGGAAGTCATCAGAGATGAGGAAGAAATTGTTGCATCCCAGGGAGATGATACTAAAGTTGAGAGAGGAAGTCATCAGTGATGTGGAAGAAATTGTTGCATCCGAATGAGATGATAATAAAGTTCAGGAATGAAGAGAAATCAGTGACGAGGAAGAAATTCTAGCATCCAAGTGAGATGTTACTAAAGTACAGAAATGTTGTCCGAGATGAGAAAGAAATTATTGTATCCGAGTTCAGGAAGGAATTCATCAGAGATTAGGAAAAAAATCTTGTATCCAAGTGATATTATACTGAAGCTCAAGAAGGCAGTTATCAGATATCTCACTTGGATATAATAATTGATCTCTTATAACTTCCTCCCCGGTAGCATCGCCCTTGGATATACCAATTTCTCCCTCATCTCACATGAATTCATTCTTGATCTTTAGTATCTTCTCACTTGGATACACAAATTTCTCCCTCACCTCTCAAGAGTTCCTTCTTGAACTTTAATAGCACCTCCCTTGGATACAACTTTCTTCCTGAACATCAGTATCATCTCACTTAGTATCATCTCACTTGGATACAATAATTTCTTCTTCATCTTTACTTCCTTCCTGAATTTTAATATCATCTCACTTGGATACACCAATTTCTCGCTCATCTCTCATGAATTCATTCCTGATCACTTGGATAAATAATTTATCCCTCATCTGATATGACTTCCTTTCTGCATGAACTTTGGTATCACCTCCCTTGGATACAATAATTTCTTCCTCATCTCTGATTAGTTCCTTGGTATAATCTCACTTGGTTACAATACTTTCTCCCTCATCTCCACTGAATTCCTTCCTGTACTCATCTCACTTGGATACAATCATCTCTAATAACTTCCTTTCTGAACTTTAGTATTATCTCACATGAATATAATAATTTCTTCCTCCTCTCTAATTCCTTATATCATCTCACTTTGGAGACAATAATTTCCTTCCTAAGCTTTAGTAGCATCTCACTTTGATACAATAATTTCTTCCTCATCTCTGATAACTTTCTTCCTAAACTCTCCCACATCTCAAATAACTTCTGAACTTCATCTCATTTGGATACAATAATTTTTTCATCATCTCTGATAACTTTCTTCTTTCTTCTTTAGTATCATCTCACTTGGATACAATAATTTCTTCTTCATCTTTACTTCCTTCCTGAATTTTAATATCATCTCACTTGGATACACCAATTTCTCTCTCATCTCTCATGAATTCATTCCTGATCTTTAGTATCTTCTCACTTGGATAAAATAATTTATCCCTCATCTGATATGACTTCCTTTCTGAACTTTGGTATCACCTCCCTTGGATACAATAATTTCTTCCTCATCTCTGATTAGTTCCTTACTGAGCTTTGGTATAATCTCACTTGGTTACAATACTTTTTCCCCCATCTCCACTCTCACTTGGATACATATAGATTATCACTACGAGTGGTCAATTATCTGATTTTTATCACACGAGTTTGATAAAATCCATATGTGTTTTATCATACCACGAGTGTTATAATTTATTTCTTACATCAAAATAATGTTGAAAAATAACCAAAAATATAGTTAGCAAACTGTAAGGGTGTGATACAGGTTTTGTATCACATTGCTTTTGGCCGCTGTGATGTGAGAAAATCATTTATCCCTCATCTCTAATAACTTCCTTCCTAAACTTTAGTATCATCTCT
Source organism: Hanleya hanleyi (assembly GCA_036873755.1). Lineage (NCBI taxonomy): Eukaryota > Metazoa > Mollusca > Polyplacophora > Lepidopleurida > Hanleyidae > Hanleya > Hanleya hanleyi. The sequence goes on along the minus strand of JAVTVY010055959.1, from coordinate 21,952 downwards.
CATGAATACAATGATTTCTTCCTCCTCTCTAATTCCTTCCTTTTATATCATCTCACTTTGGAGACAATAATTTCCTTCCTAAGCTTTAGTATCATCTCACTTTGATACAATAATTTCTCCCTCATCACTGATAATTTCCTTCATAAACTTTAGTATCATCTTGCTCACCTCTAATTAATTCCTTCCTGTATTTTGCTATCATCTCACTTGGAAACAATCTCTTCTTCCTCTCTGATAACTTTTGAACTTCATCTCATTTGGATACAATAATTGTTTCATCATCACTGATAACTTTCTTATTTCTTCTTTAGTATCATCTCCCTTGGATACAATGATTTCTTCCTCATCTCTAAAGAATTCCTTAATGTACTTTGGTATCATCTCACCTGGATACAATAATTTCTCCCTCATCTCTTATAACTTCCTTCCTGAACTTTGGTATCATCTCACTTGGATACAATAATTTCTCTAATAAATTTCTTCTTCATCTCTGATAACTTCCTTCCTAAACTGATCTCTCTCTCAACTTCCTTCCTAAACTCATCTATCTCTCTCATCTCACCTGGATACAATAATTTCTCCCTCATCTCTTATAACTTCTTTCCTGAACTTCGGTATCATCTCACTTGGATACAATAATTTCTCTAATAACTTTCTTCCTGAACTTTCTCCCTCATCTTTGACAACTTTTCATACTAATTTCAGAAGTGACATCATCACCGGAAGTGACGTCACCACCGGAAGTGACTTCACCACCGGAAGTGACGTCACCACCGAAAGTGACCTCCCGACGATGACCTCCCTCATCTCTAATAACTTTCTTTCTGAACTTCGGTATCATCTCACTTGGATACTTCATCTCTTGATAACTTCCTTCCTAAACTAGTATCATCTCCCTTGAATACAATAATTTTTCCCTCATCTCTGATAACTTTCTTCCTGTATCATACTTTTCATACTAATTTCACCGGAAGTGAAGTCATCACCCGAAGTGACGCATCACCGGAAGTGACGCATCACCGGAAGTGACGCATCACCGGAAGTGACGCATCACCGGAAGTGACGCATCACCGGAAGTGACGCATCACCGGAAGTGACGCATCACCGGAAGTGACGCATCATCGGAAGTGACGTCATCACCGGAAGTGACGTCATCACCGAAGTGACGTCATCACGGAAGAGACGTCATCACCGGAAGTGGCGTCACATCACCGGAAGAGGCGTCACATCACCGGAAGTGGCGTCACATCACCGGAAGTGACGTCACATCACCGGAAGTGACGTCACATTACCGGAAGTGACGTCACATTACCGAAAGTGACGTCACATTACCGGAAGTGACGTCACATCACCGGAAGTGACGTCATCACCGGAAGTGACCTCCCGACGGTGACCTCACACCGACGACCTCCCGTTGTGGGACTACCGCTCAGTGAGCGGACATGCGGGCGAAACGCCACTTCCGGTGATGACGTCACATTTATCATGGTAAAATCATACTAATTTCAACGAAGTGACGCCATGAATGGAAGTGACGGCATCACCATAAGTGGCGGCATCAACATAAGTGACGTCATCACTATAAATGGCGGCATCCCCATAAGCGACGTCATCACCGGAACTGACGTATCAGCGGAAGTGACGGCATCATCGGATGTCTATTCACCACCTGAAGTAACGTCACCACCGGACGTCACTTTCGACGATGACGTCATTTGGAATAGTTTGCGGGACTATTGCTCAGTAAGCAGGCATGCGGCTAAAACGATACTTCTGGTGATGACGTCACTTTCATCAAGGGTAAAGGGCCAATGATCAAATCATGTGTGTGAATGGTTGAGGCGTTACGATAGGGCGTTAAGGTGTTAGGGTGAGATAAGGCGTTGATAGGGCGTTACAAGTTGTTAAGATAGGGCGTTGAGACGGGTGTTGATGGGCGTCACTCAATGGCATCTCGAGGAATAAGTGACAATTTTCATGGGATAGCTAGATCCATCAGAGCTTTCGAGTTAATTCAACAGGGCGTTTAAGCGTAAGCTAGGCGTTGGTGAGCGTTACTGCCCATAAAAGCAAGCGTATTCCAAAGACGTGCACAGCTAAAGTTAAAAACTTCCAATGAACAAAAACGAACATGGCGAAAGGTTGACGCAACACCAAAAGGCGGCTTCTGACTGGATAAGAACATCCGAGAACACTAATAACAGACAAGAACGGAAATGAGAGATATAGCATGAAATGGTTGTTTCTGATTGAGCAAGAATTGTAAACATACCCAACGCCCCCAGCTTGGATATGATGTGATGGAGGGGAGAATAAACTATATGAAAACTCGTGAATGTGTTGATCTTTCTTTCTCTCATCAGTCTACACCATAGCGATAAGACATTATGAGACATTATAGAAGATGTTAAGGCGCTACGACATCACTGCTTTAAGACGGGCGCTCAGCAACGCCATCACCATCACCAACACCACCACCAACACCACCACCAACACCACAAAATCCACCCTCACTCATTCACTCATCATTGTTGGGGCGTCATTGCGTTAAGACCGGCGTTCCACGCCCTTTTCCCACAATTCCCTGCATGCGCATGCGCAACATAGCCTTACTTTCTCTCCACACTCATCTCCACACTCGGATGGTCCCCAACGAATGCTTCACCTTGATACCTCACACGACCCAATCGGACCAATATTGGTCCACCGCGACACAAAAACGTCCACATCAGGCTTGCCTATTCACTACGAACTTTAATATCAACTCCCTAGGACACAACAATTTCTTCCTCATCTCTGACGCCCTTCCCGCACTTTAGTATCATCTCACTTGGATGCAAGAATTTCTCCTTCATCTTTGATGACTTCCTTCCTTAACCTAAGTATCATCTCTCTTGGATACACCAATTTCTCCCTCATCTCTCATGAATTCATTCTTGATCTTTAGTATCTTCTCACTTGGATGCAAAAATTTCTCCCTCACCTCTGACGAGTTCATTCTTGAACTTTAATACCAACTCCCTTGGACACAACGATTTCTTCTTCATCTCTGACTTCCACCTGAACAGGTACGTTAGATTCTTGGTATGTACTTTAGAATAGGTTAACCGGAAGACAATACTGTGAAGTCATGTGGCTCTGTCAGTATGTCGGCACCTCTTCCCACTTCCCTTATATGTGTTGTAATTTTTGCCTGTATATGGCGAGATTCTGCTGGTGGACGTTTCGTCCCCGAGGTCCGCCCACTGTACAAACCTTTTTGTCTCTCATATATGTTGGCATTGTGGGAAGTTGATGCTGGGTCGACATCGGGCCTTACAGACTAGTCTTTTGTGTTAAATGCCGTCATTTTTATCTGGCGACGATACAGCTCACCAATCCCCAGTGTACGAGTTGTCACAGCGAAACAGCTCACCAATTACCAATATTCGAGTTGTCCGAGCATTTCCATCATAGCTGTAGATTTGTATCTAATACCGCTTATGCCGGTGCTAGGGGCCGTGTGGTCATATCATTCAAGTTGCCACATGCACAGGTACAATAAAAGCGTACCTGAGATACAACACATATCACGAATCATTAGATTATTGGTATGTGCTTTAGAATAGGTTAACCGGAAGACTATACTGTGAAGTCATGTGGCTCTGCCAGTATGTCGGCACCTCTTCCCACTTCCCTTATACATGTATGTGTTGTAATTAGGATAGATTAACCAGAAGAAAATACTGTGAAGTCATATGGCTCTGTCAGTACGTCGGCACCACTTCCCAATTCCCTTAGGGACGGTATCCAACCATCGTTTGCTGTTGAGACGTTTTAAACGATGGGGAAAAAACGTTCAGCTACTACACCCATCGTTTGCACCATCGTTTTTTTGTGTAGCAAACGATAAAAAAAACCATCACTGAAGACTGCCGAAGGTGCCGCTGTCGTTCGGAAGAAAACCTCGTCGTTTGAAAGAAAACGATTGTCGGCTGACAAAAGACGATCGCACGTGTTAAGCTGCGCATAAATACACACTGGGTGAACAGGCCGTGCCTTAGCTCTCAACTGATTGATTGAAATTGTAGTTTAAGGGCCGCTTCCCATACGGATTTCGCGGCCCATCAACTCAATGCTTTATTTAAATTTCACGGTACATTTCTTTGTTAATTTGAGATCTTTTGCAACGCTAGATATTAAAATAAATAATTAAATAATGAATAACAATAACAATGAGGAAATATAAATACTAGTAGAGAAGAGTCGCTATGTACAAGTCGTTAAGTCTGTTATTGGTTTTTATACTGGAAAATATTTGTTATAATCGCGTGGATGATTCCTTTGTCTCGGTACCCCATAGTACGCACAAAGCCGTCCAGAAAAACTGGGAGAACCAGGGCGTTTTCAGGATTCTTCGAGACGGCTTCCCTAACGACGCCCTTGGGAACAGGGTGGGTCCTTCCAGAAATCTGTGCCTGTAACAATTGCTTGGAGTGTGTAGTGGGCGTCAGTTCGGGGCGTCAGTTCGGTAACATCTAAGGGGTAGCGTGTCTGGTGTGGTCTAGGGTCGAGTATTCTGATTCTGGGTGTTCTTGCTATGCGGCGTTGTCACTCAAGGCGCTGTTGGTATTCTTGTAATCGTCATCCGTCTTCTGTTTCAGGTCTTGTCCAACTCGTCTGTGGTCTTCGGTGTGCCTGTATCATATGAAATAGAAGGCTTGTAGTCATTCTTGTTTTCTATTGTTTTTCGATGCAATAATTTGATATATCTTCCTCCCAACAACAGGCACGCCCCGAATGTCAGTTACATAATATGAATAGCAATATATAATTAGGTGAGTAAATAGATAAACAAATGAATAAATAACTAAACATTTCGATAGATTCAGTACTAGGTGAATACACAAATAAACGGCACTGTATTATTTCTGTATGCATTATCGTTTGATGGCCATAAAGAATTTGTAGGACAATGAGATAGACGGCCCTCAATATCAAGGTAACTCCGCCATCACCATTTCCTATATTTTATGCCGAATACTGCTCGCTATATGCGATTTGGCCGTGCTAATTTTGTCATGAATTCAATTAGATTTGGCCATCGTTTGTTTTGTAGGACAGTGGAACAGACGGCCCTCAAGTATCAAGGTAACTCCGTTGTTCCCATGCCTATTTTATTTCTAAATGTGTCTGTGACATTTTGGCCGGATGTTATGTATGGATAGTTTATTATGGCCATGATGTATTGTATGGCTATGGTGCACACGGCCCTCAAGTATCAAGGTAACTCCGCTGCAACCATACCATTTGTTGAAGTCAGAAGAATGATTTGGCCTCTCAACTGCGCATATGTGTAACAAAATATAGCGCTATCAGCGAATGTGAAAACGGGTTTAATACAGGGGAAATAAATTACACTTTAATCGCCTTCCGCGTTTGTTTTAAAGGTTTGATTACGGGAAGTCGCTGTTTGTGTGCAAAATTTTTCTATGAAAATGACAACCATCTAGCTGTGATAATGAAAGTATCACGTACGCAAATAAAACTGAATGGTTTAATAATACCCTCCCCATGTATGCACGGTGTAAATATTTTCTTTGAATAGGCCGGAAAAGGTAATCAACAGATAACTCTGCCGATATCTTACTGATCTGAATTCTGTTCAGTTACTATTTAACTTAAAGAAATACCCGTTTCAGAAATATTTAGGTTGATAAATATTTCCTTGTTATTCAGGGCGATACGGAAGTCTACCGGGGAAAAATGGTGTCGATTCGCCTGAAAATTTTCGCGATAATGCCGACACTAGGTTTTGATCACTTTCCTTGAAAACGCATGGATACAATAGAAATCTAAATAAATATTTTTCATCGCGAGTATTATGGGACCATGAAACTATTATATGATTTTTGTATCTTCAGCGGTTTTCTTGTAATGTTTACCGGAAAACGTGTAACACGATTTGCGGGGAATTCCGCTGAAATTCGCCCACTTCAGAGCACGTTTTAATACCTCACTGGTACACTTTTCCCAATAAATATAACATGAAAAGAGCTGAAGAGACAGAAATGATATTTATATTTTCATGATCCTATAATACTCGAGATAAAAAATGTATTTAAATATTTTATTTTATGAATGCGTTTTCAAGGAAATTGATAAAAAAAAACTAATGTCGGTATATCGCCGAAAATTCTCGGCAAATCGACTCTTATGATTTACGTTAAATAAACCAAAAAATGGAAAGGTTTCTTATGTTATTTGGCCTGTGTACTGTATTGCAGTCCATAGGGAAAATCATGTGTCATCAACACGCGCGTTTAGCTTTAATATTTTAGAAATATCGCAATTTATTCTACGTGTCTGTCTGAAAAAAACCCCCAGCTTGTGTACGGTCAAGGAGCACACGCGTATACACGCACGTGGCCTTCCATTTCGACTGCCGTATATCCCCAGCATAGAAAAGTTGACACAGAACTACTCCCGCATGGCGATATACCAGATCAGACAGGAAAACGCTATATTCACGATCCTTCAATTCACAAGTCGAATACATTAAAATTATCCAGAGAGTTTCTAGAGCTATACTTTGGTGGGTGCCATGAAAAAGAATTTCACGGAAGAATATTTGGTGACCCTGATAAGGGATTTTGAACATCGCTACTTGAGAGAAAGTGGAGGTGTGAATTTCCATTGAGTCTTCATTCAAGCATTTTTAATGTGAATTTCTCGGCAATGCGCTGAGACAGATGTATTTTTTGACAACCAATCGTTTATTTGAGACTTTATCGAAACAGATCCAAATATTTGATTATCGGTGTTTTATTTATTATGGTCAACTTAACGCACTTTTATTCTACATTGCAGGTTTGTTTGCTGCATGGACATATTGAAACTAGAGGAATGACCGCCTTTTCTCCGGATAATATTATTCGTATATGCACATATTTCTTCTTTATGTTTATATTTTGCTGTAAGATTCTAACCAATAAACATATGATTGTGCAAGAAAGTCCCATATCCCTATCCAGCAGGACTATACGTGGAAGAAACTAATTTTCGGTGAGCATATCGGTAAGAATCCTGCTTGATTAGTAAACAATATTGCCAAGCTGTCAATTTATTGTCTAGCCATAATAATAGTAAAGTGATCAGCTTTTTCGTCTGTTCTATTGGTCTATACACAGCTTGACTTTCGAGCCACGAAGGACGCAAGAGTTACTTCCGGAGGCGGCATCCACGGGACATCCACGGGCATTTGCTTTATTACTACCATAATTCAAATAAATGGACGTTCACGGGAAGTATCGCTGAAGGAATTGTTTATTTCAAAGACATTATTAAATAAAAGGCAACAAGTGTCTTTGATTTTATACTTTTTGTTTATTCACAGTTGCACATTTCCGGGACAGTTTCAATTGATCACTCCGGGCTCTAAATAAGCCATGCAGTTTTGTTCCATGAAAAATATATTTAAGTGCATTTCTGGAAGGTTGGACATATATGATCGCATCTTTAGTACTATACACATCGTCTTTCACATCCAGCTTATTTGTTTCTCACCACAATCGATACTTCATTCACTATGGAACAATATACAGGAAATCAAGGTAAGTTCACATAAATTTTATTACTGATCATATGCCCCTAGGGCTAAAGAAAGTACACATGACCGACTCCAGCCGATTACATACAAAAATATGAAGTATATAACAGAAAGATACAAACATACACCATTCGTACGACAGATATAAGTGACAAAATAAGTATCTCTCTGTATGAAAATGCCATGCGGCGTTGCTCTAAAAGTTGTAAATGTACAACCACGGGTATCCGACTTCTATCGAAATTACAAACTTCAGATGAATAGAGTACTCATCACGTATAGATATTTGCAGATGTAACTTCAAAAGCTTACCAAACAAGGCGCGCTTCAAAAGCGCAAATTAAACAAAAACAAAATTATGAGTTACACCATTACAAAACCGTTATCTATGGTGAATGTCTTGTCTTGTAAATTTCTGCGTTTACGCATCGTCCTGAAAAAGAAAAAATATACGCATTAGATTCTAATGTTTCACTCGACATTTATCTGTAATCAAACGTGATAATAATTGTTAAAGTAAAACTATGATCATCTCATTCCAAAAATTACAAATATTGTCCATAAAACAAATAAACGACTATACCAGGTGTTAATTTTTGTTGACAAATTTTTCAATCATACAGACCTAATTCCAAACACTTTCAGATCATATTTTTCAAAATTATTTGTTGTCCACAGGTACCCAACTAGACAGGCTAAATTAAATTTATATCGCGACTTTTACTACTCTGACTTTTTATAGTACTAAAATAAAGGGTCCTAAAATATGGAACAATTTACCCTCTCAGTTAAAATCTCACGTTTCGCTCTCATTATTCAAATCGAGGATATAATCGTATTTATTACTGGAACATAATTAGACATCTATTCTGTTTGCCGTCTGTGGAAGTTGGAAATTAAATTTGTGTTTTTGTCTCACTATGATAGAGTTTACTGCATATTATCATCTTTGTAAATATAATAATTATTTTGGGATAAAACAAACCCCTCGGGGTTTTCATCCCGCCACTATTATATTTTGTTTACTAAACATTATTGTTATGCATGGTGAAATAAAAATCAAATCAAATCAAATGGTAATCTATAGGACTGACTTTTTTGAAAGCCGCATTCCAAAATGCGCAAAGCCCGTATTCTGCAAAATACATAAGATTCGAATCGCACGTTCATAAAACGATATCATCGTTCCATAATATTTTGTTTATTAACGAATTACACCGTAACCGATTCTAAGATATAGTCAAGCAGCACACGTATAGCAAAAATCTGGAAAAGAAAACAACATTAATTTGTGAACCGTTCTCATAATCCGTTTTTCACGGCCTCAAGCGACACGGCCGTTGTTGTTGTTTTTGCGTCTGTAAAGCGGGACTACTTTCGAGCCGATCGTTTGCCAGGAGACTTTCAATCGTTTGCTAGAAAACGTCTGCACCTTTGTTCGAGGTGTAAAAAGACGACCGGCACCCTTACCGTAGGTTGCCGGAGATTTCCGGCGATCGTCTTTATCTGACAGACGTTTTTTAAAAAACGATCAACTCATACACCCATCGTTTGCATGGACTTTTTTTTCATCGTTTAAAACGTCTAGCAAACGAACGTTGGACGGATACGATCCCTTATATGCGTTGTAATATGACCAACCTGCTGGTGGATGTTGTCTAATATAACTGACAGAACAGAGTAAGACTGACACATATCGCCGATCTTCTGGTGAATGTTGTCTGTTATAACTGATCGAACAGAATAAGACAGAGATATATGACCGTTCTCCTGGTGGATGTTTTCTGTTATAACTGATCGAACAGAATAAGACGGGAACATATGACCGTTCTCCTGGTGGATGTTGTCCGCTATAACTGATCGAACAGAATACGACATTGATAAATGACGGTTCTGCTGGTGGATGATGTCCCATATAACTGACAGAACATAAGACTGTGATATATGAGTTCAGCTGGTGGATGTTATCTGACATAACTGACAGAACAGAATAATTTCTTTGATAGGCATTTAGAAGTCAGCGTAAACAACACAAGGCTATTCTATGGATAACAATTTCTTTATTGATGTGGAGCTGACGTTTCGTTGAAGAGATACTCCCAACTTTTTAAAGCTAAGCTTTGAAAAAGTTGGTAGTATCTCTTTGAAAAAGTTGGGAGTTCAAAATATCGCTTTGAAAGAGTATCTCCAACGAAACGTCAGCTCCAAAACATTAGCTTTGAAAAAGTTGGGAGTATCTCCAACGAAACGTCAGCTCCACAGCAATACAAAATTTGCTATCAATAGAATAGCCTTGTGTTAGAAAAGAATAAGACAGCGACATATGACCGTTCTCTTGGTGGATGTTGCCTGATAAAAGAGAGAAACGTTTTCAGTTTTGATGGTGGATGATGTGTAATATGACTGCGAGAAGGGGCTATATATTCTTTCTCCTGGTGGATGTTTCTGATTTAATGATAAAATATAGAACGTTACCGTCGTCCCGGTGGATACTGCCTAATATAACCGATAAGAAAAAAAAAGAAGAAGAAGAAAAAATAATGTTGCCTGATATAACTGACAGAACAGAAGAGACAGAGACATATGACCGCTCTGCTGGTGGATGATGTCTGATATCAAGAACAGAACAGAATAAGACAGGGCCATATGGCCGTTCTGCTGATGGTTGTTGTCTGATATAACTGACAGAACAGAATAAGAACATATGTCCGTTCTGTTGGTGGATGTTGTCTGATATAACAGATAGAACAGAATAAGACAGGCACATATGAACGTTTTCCTGATGGATGTTGCCTGATATAACTGATAATAATAATAATATTAATAATAACTTTATTTCCTCTGGGTAACTTAATTAGCACAAGCTAGTCTTCCTTAAGGCCCAGGCAGAGTTAGTAAAATTTAGTAAAACAAATATATATATAAAAATATGGACACATACATACATGCATACCTACATGCATTAACACAATCTAAAATCTATCACAAACGCACAATTGTAAATTGCACGCATAATATGATATTTTATGAACAATTGTCAGTTGTAAAAAAACTGAATGCGTTTCTAAAATCTTATATCCTCTAAAAATTTTGATTTCAATAGTTGCCGTTTTACAGTTTCGAATTTCTACTGGCAAAGAATTCCAAATTTTTGCACCCGAAAATTGGAAACTTTTACGAAAAATTTCACAACGCAGGCATGGCAAAACTAAATCGCCACGTCCACCAGCCCTAGTTCTGGTGGGAACCTTCTGAAATAAGCCTAAAATATAATCGGGGGATAATCCACGGTCAACTTTATACATGATAACGGCTTTGTGAAAGTTAACCCTTACTGTCCAGAAGTGTCACACTTCATGTGAAGTGTGCCTAGAAGTGCCTCTGAAGAGTACACTGAAAAGGCACTTCAACAACAGAGAAAAATACTGGCACACTTCATAGGTACCTCTTTAGAAAAAGGCAGTAGCCAAGGCACTCCTCAAAGACACTTCATTGGCTTTGTCAATTTCATAGCAAAAAATGAGGGACTTCAGAGACACTTCTAAGACTTGGTTATTGCTCGGCATAATCCAAGGTACTCCTCAAAGACACTTCATGGACTTTGTCAGTTCGTCAGCAAAACTTGGGGGACTTCAGGGACACTTCTGAGACTTAGTTATTTTTCAGCATAATCTAAGGTACTCCTCAAAGACACTTCTTGGACTTTGTCAGTTTTATAGCATAGCTTGGGGGACTTCCCCTTGAAAAAATATCTTCTAGGATCTTATAAGATTCTAAAAGATTCTATACGATTCTGGAAAAATCCTATAAGATTCTAAAAAATCCTATGAGATTCTGAAAAATCCTATAAGATTCAATTCAATAGGATTTCTAGATTATTGGAATTTTCCACAAACTGTTATAGTAACATAACATTATAACATTACATAACTATTGTAGTTATAGAACTACATCTATACAGGTTTCAATGATCTTAATTAGCTCTGGGAATATCCCAGCTTAAAGTTGGCTGATTTGATTTCACTCAGTGACATCAAATCTCATTTCCATGAAACCACTAAACATCAGATTTGTACTTCACAGTTCAAAATAGCTACAACCGTGTAAAATATTCACATGTGATTACTGACATATTACTCAGAACTGTGAACACTTTTTTGGATCTTTGACAGTGATCTGTACCATGGGTTTCCATTGAATAAAATAAATATATTAATAATATTCACATATTAGTGTTATCAAAATAGTATCATATTAGATAAGAAATCTTGTTGAATTCAGATTTTATAATCAGTCCAAATTGATGTTTTATAGTAAAATTGGAGAAAATGGGAAAATATTTTTAAAAGAATCAGTTATAACATAATGTCAGCAACAAAAAAATGTCCATTAAAGTATACTTTATATTATCCTCTTCATTATTATCAATTGTTTAAATATAATATATATATAATTTCTGTTTCTGATAGTCTTTTTCCTCTGAAATGTCTCATCAAAATGGGTGGAGTTATCTGCCCTTGAAAATCTAATTAACCACCGGGGGCACCACCATCAACAACAACAAAATGGCTGACCTCAAGCAAGTGCACAAATCAGGTGGATTTGTTCATGTTAAGTTAGAAGTATGAAGGTTTGAAGAACTGCATTGCAGCTAGTGATATGGTAAGTAAATTATATATAACTATAATTTATCTTTTTTCATAACTTAATAACCAAAGAACTGAGCTGAACAGTCAAATTTAATGGGTCATATATAGCATGGCTTTCACAAAGAAATATCGATATCTCTGTCTCAATATCACTTTCAGATCTACCCAGGTTCATGGATTGCCATTGTCATGATTGTGTGAATTGTCAGCTTGGAACCCCCAGGCTTGGGGACCTCATATGAAGATTGGCATGCACACCTGGAGGAAATCCCCTGAGGGTGAGATATTTTTTATCACAAAACTGCTTGTATACTTCCTGTTCATGTCAAAACTGGAGGATTTAACTGGTTGGGGGGATGGTAGCTCTAAATAAATTATCTTGTTGTTTTGAACTGTTTATTGATTGATAAAATTCATTGATTTTTGTTCCTTATAGAAGATTAGAGAATATTTCCATACCAAATGTTTAAATATATTGATAATAAAATGTTAGCATAACCTATTTTTAGCTGTAATCAGAAAAAATATAATCAACTATGATTAGACTTTCAATCATTATAACAGGATATATTTTCCTTGTCTATTGATTGCACTATACATATACCAAAGCTAAGGATCTTCACACACTTCAATTGTACATTTCTACCCACATCTTGAGAAATGAGAACATTTCATTTCAAAAAATTTAAGAATTTTTAGTTAATAAGCATTTATTTGTTATTTGAAAACCTGTATGGAGATTTAGTTGAACCAGAAATTAACAAAGACAAATTATAAAAATTATTATAAAAAATGATTGTTTCACTTCAATTCTAATGGCTTCTTACATTGTATACTTTAATATTCCAGAATACAGTTGCTACAAAGAACACGGCTCACTTTAAGCAGCCACTCGACTGACAGGAACTTTAATTTGCACACCTTGGTATGGTTGAGGTGTGGTTGATATCTTCATAGTGTATATTGGTTAGAACATCACACAAACTTTATCTTCCTTGTTGTATGTCATGGAGTACTAAAGAAAGGATAATAGACATCTTTATCAATCTTTTGTAAATCGTACGAATGTGTTTCATTCTTTACCCTTTATGGTAGTCAACCTATTCAAACATCCTGATCGAGTGTATTAAAAAAAAAGAACTGGATTGCATGTCATCCGGAACCATATATACAACTGATCAGGTTTTAATTATATGCATGTATTTCTCGCAACAGGTCAAGAAGTCCACAATTCAGACTGGTGGGTTTCAGCAAAGGTTGGATTACATCCAAGTGGACCTCAGGGCAACTAAAGCAAACTATCCTTCGATAGATCTGCTGCTTCAACTTCAAGTTAGATAAGAAGACTGTCACCCTTGAATAATAATACTAATTCTGCAATAAATTCTCATACCAAAGACTGTACGTAAATACATACATAGTACTATGCTGTATGTTGTCTAAAGGATTTGTGCTAGCGGATATATAAACTACACGTTTCTTGTTAAGAACCACCAGGTTTATTGTAAATATTTTATGATGTACTGTTTTGTCTCACTCCCAGTGCTTTCTCTAAATAAAACGTTCTGTGCTCAAATATATATTTGTGTCTTCTGTTCCGGGAAAGTAAATATCCTGTGGCAACATACCTTTCATTACACGAATTTGCTATGATACTAATAAGGTACTTCAAGAGTACTTCAGAAGTGCATATGAAAGGTATCCTTCTGTAGAAGAGTGGATGAAGTGCCTTGCCATATAAGGACATTGAAGTGCCTCATATATTCTAATTAGGTACTTCAAGAGCACTTCAGAAGTGCCTTTGAAGGTTACCCTTCTGTGGAAGTGTGGATGAAGTGCCTTTGCAGTACCTTATTTACATATTTGAGGCACTCTTCAAAAGTACTTCCAAGTGACTTCATTGTGACTTCAATGCCCTTATATGGCACTGCCACAAAACAATACCCACACTGCAACACACTTCTGACTCTGATTGTTGCACTTCAAGGTTAAAATATGGTCACACTTTAAAGTTACTTCAAAGTTACTACAAACACACTTCTGGACAGTCAGGGAATCTTTTGTTTCACGGAAATCCATCGTAAGTCTTTGAAAAGTTCCGAGGTCGGTGTTCGAGGTGGGGCTTTAAGCATAATTCTGGCTGCCCGTTTTGGTAATTTTACCAGTCTGTTGATTGTCCCAGCGTCTGCATTACCCCAAATGACGTCACAATAATCAAAATTTGGCAAAATGATTGCGTTATAAAGCATTTTTAAAGTATCTAAAGGAACATTATCTCTTAATGTATACAACAAGTAAAGTTTTCGCGAGATCTTATTACACAATATGGTCATGTGAGGCTGAAACGTGAGATGTGTGTCAAATGTTACACCAAGTACTTTTGCTTTGTGTACTCTCTCTATTGGTGCTCCATCAATATAGATAGAGATACCAGATACATCCAATACCCGTTGTCGCGTACGTATAATCATATAAACTGTTTTTAATGCATTCAATATAAGTTTGTTTCTCTTCATCCACACTGATAATCTATCAAGATCAGACTGCACTTTATAGACAGCCGTTTGTAACGACTTATCAGAAACGTGTATACTGGTGTCATCAGCAAACATATTAACAGACGAATGTTGTGTAGGCACAGGTAAGTCATTGACGAATATTAGAAACATCAGAGGGCCAAGAATAGATCCTTGCGGTATGCCAATATTTATGGATTCAGATTCTGTGACAGATGTTTTGATAGAAACACATTGTCTCATATCTGAAAGATAAGATTCAAACCAACAATATAGCTTACCTCTAACTCCAGCGGCATACAGTTTCTTTAGAAGGATGGAATGGTCTACCGTATCAAAGGCTTTTTTAAGGTCTATAAAGACCGCTAGACAGACTTTATCACTATCGAGACTACATCGGACTCGATGACAACTGATCGGACAGAATAAGAATAAGACAGGAACATATTACCGTTCTCCTGGTGGATGTTGTCTAATATAACTGATAGAACAGAATAAGACAGAGACACATGACCGTTCTCCTGGTGGATGTTGTCTTATATAACTGATAAAACAGAATAAGACAGAGACATACGACCGTTCTGCTGGTGGATGTCGTCTGATATAACTGCCAGATCAGAATAAGACAGGGAAATATGACCGTGCTTCTGGTGGATGTCTGATATAATCGACAACAGAATAAGACTGAGACATATGACCGTTCTACTGGTGGATGGTATCCGATATAACTGACAGAACAGAATAAGGCTGGGACATATGACCGTGCTGCTGGTGGATGTTGTCTGATATAATCGACAGAACAGAATAAGACAGGGATATATGACCGTGCTGCTGGTGGATGTTGTCTGATATAATCGACAACAGAATAAGACAGGGATATATGACCGTCCTGCTTGTGGATGTCTGATATAATCGACAACAGAATAAGACAGGGATATATGACCGTGCTGCTGGTGGATGTTGTCTGATATAATCGACAACAGAATAAGACAGGGATATATGACCGTGCTGCTGGTGGATGTTGTCTGATATAATCGATAGATCAGAATAAGACAAGGAAATATGACCATGCTGCTGGTGGATGTTTGTTATAATCGACATATCAGAATAAGACTGAGACATATGACCGCTCTACTGGTGGATGATGTGCGATATAACTGACAGAACAGAATAAGGCTGGGACATATGACCGTGGATGTTGTCTAACATGACTGATAGAGCAGAATAAGACAGGGCCATATGGCCGTTCTGCTGGCAGACAATGTACGATATAGCTGACAGAACAGGATAAGACTGGGCTGAATGTTGTCTGATATAACCGACAAAACAGAAGAAGACAGGGGTATATGACCGTTCTGCTGGTGGATGTTGTCTGATATACGGGACAGAATAAGACAGGGACATATGACCTCCTGGTGGATGTTGCCTGATAAAAGACAGAAACATTTTCAGTTGCGATGGTGGATGATGTATAATATGAATGCGAGAAGGGACTATATGACCTTTCTCCTTGTGGATGTTGTCTTATATAACTGATCAAATATAGAATGTTACCGATGTCCCGGTGAGTGTTGCCTGATATAACTGAAAAAAAACCCATGACCGTTCTGCTGGTAGATGTCTGATATACCTGAATATGTGACCCTTCTGCTGGTGCGTGTTACCTGATATAACTGATAGAACAAAATAAGACAGAGGCATATGACCGTTCTGCTCGTGGATGTTGTCTAATATAACTGACACAACAGAATAAGACAGAGACATATGACCGTTCTGCTGGTGGATGTTGTCTGACATAACTGACACAACATAATAAGACAGGGACATATTACCGTTCTCCTGGTGGATGTTGTATGATCTAACTGGTGTTTGTTGCCTGTTTTGTCGAATACCCGACCGTTCTCCTGGTGGATGTTGTATGATCTAACTGACAAAACAGAAAATGTTACCGTTTTCCCGGAAGATGTTGCCTGATATAACTGAAAAAGTGAAGAACGTATGACCGTTCTGCTGGTCGATGTTGGATATAATATGTCTAACTGAAATTTGAGTCTTAGCCATTTTTCTGTTCTTGCCCAAACCATTAAAGACAATGTGCTGTGCCGGTGATGGTTAAAACGTTATGTATATATCATTTAGACAGGGCCCATCTTCATGCACAAGCCAGTCGATTTCACCGATCGGTAATTCGGCTTGTGTATGAAGATGGACAGGACAAGGTCCCAGACAAAATGGGCAGAACTATACTGCTGTGTATGCATGTATGTATGTGAGTTCCAGAGAAATGTGCAGCACTATGCTATGTAACAGGATTACCGTCACGTGCTACAGTTTTTACACTTACCTATTCTACTACTCATGGACCATTGTTTTTGTCCCCCGCCGCAACGCGGCCGGGGACTTTAAAATGGTTCTTGCTTCTATGTTTCCGTGCATGCACGGACATGTCCGTGCAAATACTTCGCAAGCGATAACTTCTAAATGCTTTGTCGGATTCTTGCGAAATTTGGCATCTGCATTCTTTGCGACAAGACGTCTCTTGGTATTACGTTTCAGCAAGATCCGCCTGTAGGTGGCGCCACTGGGGTCTTGCTTCTATGTGTTCGTGCATGCACGGACATGTCCGTGCAAATACTTCGTAAGCAATAACTTCTAAATGCTTTGTCGGATTCCTCCGAAATTTGGCATCTGCATTCTTTGCGACAAGACGTCTATTGGTATTACGTTTCAGCAAGATCCGCCTGTAGGTGGCGCCACTGGGGTCTTGCTTCTATGTGTCCGTGCATGCACGGACATGTCCGTGCAAATACTTCGTAAGCAATAACTTCTAAATGCTTTGTCGGATTCCTCCGAAATTTGGCATCTGCATTCTTTGCGACAAGATGTCTCTTGGTATTTCATTTCAGCAAGATCCGCCTGTAGGTGGCGCCACTGGGTCTTGTTCCAATCTTTAGTGCAAGTCCGTGCAAATACTTCGTAAGCGATAACTCCTAAATACTTTGTCGGATTCCTCCGAAATTTGGCATCTGCATTCTTTGCGACAAGACGTCTGTTGGTATTACGTTTCAGCAAGATCCACCTGTAGGTGGCGCCACTGGGTCTTGTTCCAATCTTCTGTGCATGTCCGTGGTTTCCATTCAAATTCTTCACAAGCGATAATTTCCAAATGCTTTGTCTAATAATTAGGCATCCCTAAATGCCTAAATGCGTTTGTCATTTGTTCTTCTTTCTTCCGCTTCTCGCTGTTTTAAATTTCATGTCGCTTTAAATGAAGGACACCATTTTCTTAAATTTGCTGTCCAGTCCTTCTATGCCACATCATATGATTTACACTAAAGCTTTTGCAGGAATCATATTTTTTTTCAGAAGTATAATATGAAATAACTGGCAGGGGAATCCCGCAGTACCGAACCTGTGTTAGTTTTGAATTTTGTGTAGTCTTAAATGAAGGACATTTCTTTCAACTTTGCTATGAAATCATTCTATTCCACATCATATGATTTACCCTAAAGCTTTTGCATGAACCTTATTATATTTCAGAAATATAATATGAAATAACTGGCGGGGAAATCCCCGCAGTACCGGACCCCTGTTTTTTAAAATTTCGTGTCGTCTTAAATGAAGGACAACATTTTCTTCAATTTTGTTATCAAATAATTGTATCTCACATCATATGATTTACCCTGAAGCTTCTGCAGGAACCATTTGTGTCCACAGTGTAACTTACTATATTAATTACAACTGAGTTCTTAAAGTTTGGGTGCACACTGTGCATATGATCAATTTCCTGAATTGAATTGAATTCCACCTTGTGGTTTTTCGGACTGTGATAGATGATGGCATGCAGTTGTCAGTGTGGTTGTTTCATGTACAGGGAGCTTTCTATGGCTTTCATGTCAGCACACCTACCACTACCCTCAAGAAGAGCATGTCCCCATCCCCAGGGCGCCGAGCCGCACCCTCTATCTCCCAAACTAGCCCTCGCCCGACCCTCATATATTGTGTTTGAGCATACATGTATCCAATATATCTTGGCAGAAGCTGAAATTTGTGTGTTGTCTGCAATATCCTTCAACTTTGCTATGAAATCATTCTATTCCACATCATATGATTTACCCTAAAGCTTTTGCATGAACCTTATTATATTTCAGAAGTATAATATGAAATAACTGGTGGGGAAATCCCCGCAGTACCGAACCCCTGTTTTTTATGCCCCCCCCCCCTCTAACTAGAGGGGGGGCATATAGCGATTGCTTTGTCCGTCCGTCCGAATATCTTGTCCGGGCAATATCTCGGTTAATATTTCATGGACAGGATTGAAACTTGCATGGACTGTGGCCAGTGGCTCGTAGTTGTGCAGCGTAGAGTTTTTTTTCGTGTTCCGTTATAATTTTCAAGAGTTATGGCCCTTTTTCTGAAATCTCTGTGAATGGGTCTTGTCCGGGCTGTATCTTGGTTAATGTTGTATGGACAAGTATGAAATTTGCATGATATGTGGTTAGTGACCCACAGTTGTGCAGCATAAAGTTTCTCCACGTTTCGCTCATATTTTCAAAAGTTATGGCCCTTTGTTCCTGAATTCTTCATGAATCGAGACTTGTCCGGGCTGGATCTCGGTTAATATTGTATGGACAATTATGAAATTTGCAGGATGTGTGGTCAGTGCCCTATAGTTGTGCAGCGTGAAGTTTCTCCACGTTTCGCATATATTTTAAAGAGTTATGGCCCTTTTTCTTCAAATCTTTGTGAATTGGAACTTGTCCGGGCTGGATCTCGGTTAATATTGTATGGACATTTGCAGGATATATGGTCCGTGCCCTGTAGTTGTGCGGCGTGAAGTTTCTCCACATTTCGCCTATATTTTCAAGAGTTATGGCCCTTTTTCTTCAAATCTTTGTGAATTGGGATTTGTAAGTCTGGATCTCGGTTAATATTAATTATTGTATGAACAAGTATGAAATTTACATGATATGTGGTCAGTGACCCATAGGTATGCAGCGTGAAGTTACTCTGTTTTTGGTTATATTTTCAAAAGTTATGGCCCTTTGTTTAAACCTAAGTGAATGGGATATATTTATTTGTCCAAGCTGGATCTCAGTCCATAACCGATTTGAACCGGGAAAATGGCTATATTATATGTTACATTCCAAAGCAGACAACATAGGTCCTGAAGTATGAAATTGCCCCAAAAACAGTGAATTGGGTGCAAAATTGTTGTCAGTGTGGTTGTTTCATGTACAGGGAGCTTTCTATGGCTTTCATGTCAGCACACCTACCACTACCCTCAAGAAGAGCATGTCCCCATCCCCAGGGCGCCGAGCCACACCCTCTATCTCCCAAACTAGCCCTCGCCCGACCCTCATATATTGTGGTTGAGCATACATGTATATATCTCCAATATATCTTGGCAGAAGCTGAAATTTGTGTGTTGTCTGCAATATTGGGATAATTGCAACCCCAAAAGATTTCAATTTATCAGGCACAGACCCATGTTTTTGTATTTGGTAAATGGATCCCTTGTCTACATGTATATATTTTTGCTTGGAATTGTTTTTCTTGCCAATCCGCTTCTGGGTGGCGCCACCTTGGGCCAAATTAAATTGCATCTCCAGACAATAACTTTTGAAAACCTTAAGCATTCTTTCCGAATTTGGTGTGGTGGTACCTTGTCTCAAGATCTGGCTTGAGAATGTTTTTCATGTTGATAGGGGAACTACCTGAAAGCTAAGTTAAGTGTTTCCAGACAATAACCAGGCCTTCAACTGGTCTCCAGTGGAAATATAGGACAAAATATAGGACTTTTTTCTTAAAAATACAGGACAGATATAGGACATTTTACTGAAAATATAGGACAAATATAGGACAATCTTCAACTTGGCATTAGTTGCACATTAGCAGATTACCTACATGAAAGAAACAAAGAAGTGTGGTTCAAGCCTTTCTCTGATAACCCACCATATTTATCATGATCGAAGACTCCATCCAGTCAGTCTGAGGATGCCATGGTGGGAAATCATAGTAGGGCTGTGTGACAAGCGAAGTCAACAATTTCCTGGAGATATACTCATAAAAACCAAGTACAGGGGTTATTCTAGCCCTATTTTTAATCGTCGTAATCCAGATTAAAAATTCTCAAAATGGAGTTTTGGGCCGGCAAATTTTCGAATTGATTGTTCCTACAAAAAAAATCAGTTTTGTCATTTTTCTGATATTTGCGCGTGTAGCGCGCGAAAAATTATTAAGTTCCTCCTCATATTTACTTGTCAATCTGGGTATGTCATTGCTGCGTTTACTCTTGACAAATAAAGTTTTCTTCACTTCTTTGACGCAGTTTAACCCTGGTGTTGTTGTTGTTCACGATCGCATTTGAGAATTCGACCGATCTCTCTCAAAATCCTTTGAAAAGTAATTAAACGCAAAATAGTTCTGCTGGTAAATGGAATAATTATATAATTTCTGTGTTTATCATGTTTATTCAGACATTAGTTTTCACCTTGGAAAATCGAACGCTATCTTGTCTTCGTTGTAGTTCAATATGACAATTCCCCCCCCCCCCCCCCAGCTTTTTTCCACGCCAAAGCAGATTAGGTCAGCCGCAGTAGTTGAAATAATATTAGAATAATGATGTCATTGCTATTATTTCATAGCTACCTTTCTCTGTTCTACCTTTATGGAAATTTGGTTCGGAATGTCTTGTTAACAAAGTATTTTAACACGATTCCTCCTCCCTCCTCCACAATTGTTTTTTTGACTGTGTTGGGGGGGGGGGGGGAGCTTAGCATGTCCTCTTGTTTTAAGTTCCTCTGTCCAACACTCTTATGGGTTGCATAATAAAACCACACTGGTGGTGCGTGCTAGTCAAACCCAAAAATAAAGTACATATAATTCAGCAGCTTCAGTATAGGCCTATCTATTCTTAAGTTATTTTAGTGTGCATCATAATTACATGTACAATATCGATGAAAAACTTGAATATAATGTTTCTTGAAACTTTTACCTGAACAAGTCTGAAATATTGAGTTTCATATCTTTTACTCTGAAAAAGTCTGAAATATTGAGTTTATAGAGATAAATTGCGCGCCAACGGCGCGCGAAAAAATTGAGTTTATCTCAATTGAGCATATTATAAATTTTGGGTTAGAATACATGTAACCCCTGAAGTAATTTAATAATTTGAAAGAGACTCAGGGCAAAAATAT